>KQ435762.1:409291-435999 GCA_001276565.1 Melipona quadrifasciata | reverse complement strand
TTTGCGCTTTAAAATGAGACCAAACGGATCGTCATATAATTTTCTTTAACAAAGTTACAAGAATTCGAATTGTCGACAATTTTTCATTCATTTGTTGGTTTAGTTGTGCCGAATTTATTCAATCGTCCACTGACCTACGACTAATTAGTTTCCACAAATTCAAGTTTTGCCAACAGAATTGAAAAAAGCAGAACAAATTGTTACAAATTCAATTTCGTTTTTTATTTTATTTTCAATTCAATTTTATTTCGCAGAATATATCAGAACGAACATTGTCCAGCGATCTAATTTCTGTAAATTCAAGCTCTCATTAACATAACAAAGTTCAGAAAAAAAAAAAAAAAGGAAAAAGAAAGGAGTATTATCTAGAAATTCATTTCCTTCGGCGAATATTAGGGCGAACGTTTCAAACGTTCTTCTGCCTATATTTTTCTGTCGCGGGCATCGGCGATCTATCCGCGACAGCGGATGTAACAAACGACCTTCGGCAGCGAATAAGGCCGCGATAATAATCAAATTACACCGTAGTTTCAGCGGGATATTAATTCGCGCGAGCGTAAACCCAATCCTTTTCCCCGAGTCTATTGTGCCGATTCTCCCGGCGCGGCGAGGACGCGAATCGAATCGATCGCCTCTCTCTCTCTCTCTCTCTCTCGCGCGCGCGCGCGCGGGTTAATTTACGCGTGAATTATCGTCGAACAGCTTTTCAGAAACCGAGCAATTCGCGTCGTGAAAGACTCTTCGATTGCTTCCTGCGTCGTCTGGTTCCCGTGGAGAACCGTCTAAGAAAAAGAGAGAGAAATCCGAACGAATGGGAAAAAACTGAGGAAAATGGGAAAATTGACTGTGCGACGAGAGACGAAGACGGTGGAAAGGAGAGAAAAGGGGAAAGAGAAGCGAACAAACAGTGTACACGTACGATTGAAGCGAGGAGCGAGGAAACGTGGGAGAGAAGAGGGAAGAGGTTGCACCGAATGGTTTAAACTGGAATTTCGGGTCAGTCGTCGTCGTCTCTATGCGACAAACAGGGGAAGAGAGCGTGCAAACACGTGCTGATTTATGGGTCAGGCTAGCTAGTCGAATGGAGCGGAAAGAACCAGAGAAAGAAAGAAGGAGACGAGTAAAAAGTGCGCGCGTGAAAATGCCGGCAGGAAAGAGAAAAGGCTAATTAATTGCCATAGTGGTGCTGAAAAATGCGCAGGTGCACCTAACCGCCTCTCTCTCTCATCGCGGCCCTCACGTTCGTTCGTTCGTCCTAGTTCGATTCTTTTTCCTCTCTTTCGATCTGACTGTCGTATTAACAGCCGGTTTCGATGCAGCAACAGTTCGAGAACACACGTGTGCGCGTATGTACGTACGTATGCATACACACGCATGTGCACAACGACAATAAATACATACGCAGGATCGATCGATGTACAATGATGAACGAAATTGAACGCGCACGTAAGTTTTTAACATTAATAATATTTTGTCGAATGTTTGCGAATAGAGAAAGGGCGAAATGTGGGATGTTTCACGAGCTTGTCATCGCCACTATTCCGGCAAATATAAATTATTTTCGCGCGTGTTTTTCGGTTTTGCACCGCGATTAATTGTCGATACCTTGAACTTTGTTGTGACTTCGTCAAAAAGGATCATGTGACAATCTACTTGGTCTCGCTTCTCTGTATTCATTATCTCGAATTTGTTTCTTTTTCCTTTTTTTTAATTTCCAGAATACTTTAACGTCAGTTCGCAGCTAGTGGAAAAGAAAAGCTCGAGTTTCCTCGAGGAAAATTGTAAAAATTCTCACACACGTAAAAACGCTGGAAAATTTTATTTACGACTAAATCCATCACTGTCTTGAAGATTAAAGTTTCCCCGTTTACGACAACACCTTGAAACTTGCTGCACGATCCTTTTTTCCGCCGTTTTATTGAACTTTGAACAAGTTAAAGTTAAACAAGAAAAATTGAAAAAAGCCCAACATTTCGTCGTCTAACTTTATCGTTTAAATAAGTCCAATGAAAGCAAGTTTCGAGGAATCGTTGTAAGGAGAACATTTCATTTGTCCAAGATCATATAAAATCCACCATTCAAACGAAACACGTAAAAAGCAGTTTTTAATGTTTTCACACATGTTTGAATTTTCACAATTTTTAAGAACAGAAACACGCGGTGTAAAAATTTCGTTTAAGAAGTTCTAACAGCTTGAAGTGTCATTTTTTATCATTATATGTTCAGTTCCTAATATTGTATTATGTTACTTTAAAATTTTTTATTATATCTTTGAAATTTGTCCAACAAAGACTATTCTTATCGTGACTTTTTAACAGAGCTCGCGTATATTTCTTTTTTTTTTTTTTATTCACGAGTTTGAACCGTGTATCTCATTTTAAAATATGTGTAAATATATGTCTCTGCTATGAGGACTTATTTTTCTGAAGATGAGACGCATGTAGAAATCACTTTCAAGTAACTAAAGTGTTATTCTACGATAAACACAGCCGATCAAAAATTCCAGACCACGTACTCCATCAGATTTATAAAGAATTATAAAGAAATCTCAGCATGCTAAATGTCGTACATTTCCAGGTACTCGTGTAAAATCTAACAATGGCCTCTCTCGGGAACAATATGTTCCATTATTTCTTTCCAACGATTGTCCCGTATCGATCGTTCATTCCATTTTTGGAGGTTTTCAACCCTCTCGACCCATGGAAGGGTGCAGGAAACTCTGGGTCTCTAATTTAGAAAATATTTCAACACTTGGCCATTATTTCTTTGACAAAATCGTGATATTTGTTGTAAAATCTTTATAGCAGGACGCAGAAAATACTTCTTCGCGTTCTTCCACGGAAATTACATCGACTTGAATTTACAAGATTTCTATTTTTCTTCTGCGAATGTTTCGTTACTGCGAGGAGCTTCGTCGAAATCTGCATAAAATTTCGAGCAAACAGCGAAAAATTTCATTAATACAGATGTCAAATTAGTCTTTCTCACCTTTCCTAAAAGTGTCTTTGCATTCACGTAACCCAAGTCAGCAAGCTTTGCAAAAGATAAAATAATCGTGTACATAATGATTTGTTTCAACCATCGAACAAGTCATTTTTGAAACTGCTTTCGTCCTGCATTTCATTTCCTTCATTCGATCGGAGAAAAAACTAAAAGGATTCGATCGTTTCTTCCCTCATTTGCTTAATCAAACAGATTCACATTTAATAACAGCGCTTTGCGTTCCGAGCAAAGTGATTTTCGTTTTTCAATGTGCACGAATGTTGTCGAAACTTTGGCTGTGCGCTGGTTTCGAGATGTTAATACTCGTAGGCACACTTATTAGCATTTAGATAGCGGGGAACAATAACTGAAAATAATATTCTGCCGTTTCGCGTAATCTCGCGGAAATTCCATTGAGCAACATTGGCAAACAAACGCGTATCGTTGTTCGATCTTTTTAAGTTTAATTGATTTCCACTCGTGCTGATATTTCACCTTAGTCATTTTTATCGCTGCGGGTTATCCGCGTTATTGCGAGTTTGAATAAAATTTCCGGACAGGGATAATAAAATGTTTCACAATTGGATCGATATCGCATTCTATTTCGCAAAGCTATATCGCAATTCTGTTGTCACGTTGTGTTCCAATCAGTGTTAAATGGTTTAGATACAGTATTTTCCATTAGCATTGAAAACTGTGTATATAGCGACCGACGAAAGTATTTTGAATTTTTGTGGAAATCCATTACAAATGGAAACCGCTTTCAAATTTCATTGATACGTGTTGGAAGATTGTTACAATTACTCGTAAACATTGTAGTAACAATCCAGCAAATTATAACGAGGCTACGTTCAACATTTAACAAATGCAATACACAAAGTCGATATTTATAGTTTTTAAATTTTTTGTAACTTTTAGAACCACTCCAAAATCTAATATAGTCCGCGATGCTCGTGTCTCATTACAGAGTCGATGATATTCCAAAATATTCCATGCAACAGACATGATGCGAGATGAATCACGTGACTTGATCGAGATCATCTTCGTTGTTTTTGAAGATGTGAGAAAACTTTGTCAAGGAAAATTACTTGGTACAGTTCTTTCGTAAATGAAAGAATTCAAAGTCACCTCCACACTTTCAAATGGATCGACATAAATTTTTTCCACTGATCCACTGACTGATGTATCTCTTTTATTAAAAATACAGTATTAATACAGTGTATGTCGAAAAATTATTACTTTGAGAGATACTTCAAATTTAATTTTATTTCAGGCGAGAGACAGTACTCTTTGTCTTTCGCGCGCAGATTTTACAAAAAGATTAAGGTGAAAATATCTCCCAAACTATTAGAAATGGATCAACATCTTTATACAGAGAATAAGAAGCTGCATTTGAAAAAGTAAAATTTCCAAGGACAAAAAAAAAAAAGAATCATTATTTCCTTGTTACTCGACGATATCTTTCACATCCTCCGAAACAACGGAGATCCACTCAAGCCTAACGTCCATTCAGATATACTCACGCGCGTGAATATTGCTGGAACACTCTCGAGACGATGGAGCCTCCCGAACGCTATCATCCTCGTCAGATTCCCATCGGCGACTATTACGTCTCCCTTCCTATAAAACCCGTAACTTCGTCGGGCCAAAACAAATTCCGCCGGATAAAGAGAAACTGAAGTTCGGAAGTTGTTTGACCATATCTATATACACTCGGAAAACAGAGAAAGAAGAGAAACCGGAAGATAGAGGAGGGAGGGGGGGGGAGAGAGGCGGTGGTGGAAAAAAAGCGGCGGAACAGGAGGAGAAGATTTCCTAGCGGGAATACAAATTGCACTTTTACGAGAGTTAATCCCAAGTCGGTGGCGCCAAGACGAAATCAAAAAGTTTGCCGATATCTTTTTCTCGGGGGCTGAGAGTGTACGTTTCGGGAGGGGGGGCGAGGTATGGAAATATACTTTCACCGCGGCGGCGGCGGCGGCGGCGGCGAACAACAGCGGCGCTGGCAATGCTGGAAAGACCTCTCGAGAGGTCGAGAGGCCGAGAGTGCTGGCAGAGACGTCGTCTTCCGGAGGTTTTCCCTCCGGCTGTAAACGTCGCTGACAGAATCCTCGTTTGTTTCTACTTCCCGTTTGCCTACGTGTCATCGCTCCGCGAAAATCCTCGATATTCTAACGCGCCCGACTCTCCCGCGAGATAATTCCAGCGAATGGAATTGGAACTCTTTAATCGCCGGATCGAACTGGAGCTTGTCTCGTCGATCTGCGTAAAGTTTTTGAAGGGAACGTTCATTGTCCAACGGGAAAGATTTCACGAGGAATCTTGCAATTCTTTCCTTATAAATTTTACAATATTTAAATACGTGAATTTTATGTACTGTTTATGAAGTAGTTGCTTTCTCTCCGCTCCGTTTCTTTCGCGTTGAGAAATTGCCGATCTGACAGTCCATCCGTTAACAATTTTATGTATTTCCATCCTCGAGCAGTCTTGAAATTTTTATTCCCAACGTCGGGATATATTGGGTTGTCCGGAAACTTCGTGTAAATTAAATTTAACATTTAACAAACGTAATACCAAAATTTAAATCTTCTGCGTTTCAATTTTCCTTCAAAATCGGCGCGAACTTTCCGAACAACAACCCAGTGGCATCACTTCTACTTTATACCGATGACCGACGCACGCGGTGTTAATGAAGAATAAAAAGCGGACAGCTGATTAGTTGAATCAAGGGAAGAAGGACAGTTCTAAAACGAGCAAAAAGAAAAAAATAGTGACAAAATTCAAATCAGTTCAACTTCCAACGACCCAAACCAAAGAATACAAGAAACTTGGAGAATTCACCTTTCAACCAAACATCTGCAAACTTTCTCTGTTCCACTGGAACGTCTCGTCACATCGCAAACTAGTGAAGGCGAAGCGTGTATCCGCCTCTCCTCCTACCTCAGCGGAGGAAGCAATAATTAATTACACGCCTAATTACGTAATTAATCGCGCAGGAATATTCCATTAGTGTTGATAAAGAAACGGCGGCGAATCTCCGCTCGGTGGGACGAATCGAAGTCACCTTCCCCGGAGGACCGGAGAGGCCTTTGTAAAAAGCGGTCGGTCGTGTGAACAACGCGGCAAGAGAGCCGGACGGCGAACAAGATGAGGGTCATGCTAGGTAAGCGAACAAAGAACCGAGACTACAAACTTCCACGTTAATTAATCCGGTTCTTTTTATGGCGGACTCGGCTGCAGACCTGCAGACTTCCTTGCCCACGCTTTTTCCTACCCGTAGGAATCCCCTTGAAATCGGCAGCTGGACGTCTCGGACGAAACATCTTATTTGAGTGATCGATGGTGCGTAGCTAGACCCAACTGTTACCATCTATCAATAGATTCGCAAGCATCGATTCTAACTGCATTGTGAATTATTTTAGCCACAACTGACGATGAAAAATTGTCGACAAGTTCGATACAACGTTTCACTTGCTCTCTCTTCATCGCTAGAGCACTGTCGTTTTAATCAAACTTTGGTAGTCGAAGCCAGTGTCGAAGCACAACGACAACAAAATGGAGAAGAAAGAAAATTGCACAAGTTTTCAAGAGTAGGTTTCAATCTCCAAGACCATGATGGATTTAAAACACCACTAAGAGAAACTTTTCAACGTTCCCACCATTTTTCTTACCCTTGAAAAGAACGAACAGAGAGTTAAAATGGAGGGTTTATGCTTTAAAATGAGCGCACAAGTGGATCATCTTGTGTATGATGTTTTCTTTTCTTTACGAAACTACATCAGTTCGGATCGTCGATAATTTTCCACTTTAAATGTTAACGTGTGATGATTGATTTATCCCGCGAAAAGTCATTCTGAAGTGAAGAATTTCTCGCATCGCGAGTTTTCGATTCGTCGTATCTTCAAGTTCAAGTGCGCGCGTGTGTGTGTGTGTGTGTGTCTCTTGCTCTCTGTAAACTGCACGTAGTCTGTCTATATCGCGAGTCTGTGTAATGTACATCGATAGCTGTCGGAAATGAAAGAGCATGACGTTGCTGGAGCGCGTGATTGACAGGAACGTGAAAGTCGGGCAACGACGTCAAACATCGATATTTTCTCCTCCCCGCGCTTTATAAACGCAGCGAACGAACATGAATTTAAATTTTCACGAGATATCCGTCTCCGGACGATGTTCCAGGCGAACTTAATTCTTCGACGATCGACTCGGTCAGGCCCGGCGAGCGAGGCGAGCGAAACAAAAGTCTCGCAGCGAAATAATTTCATCAAGCCAGAGTGAATCTGGCTTTTATATTTCAGACGCGCCGCTGTTTATCTTGAATCGGGATTTTAGCGAAATGTTTCTCGGCGCGCGGATGGGCGCATCTGTGCCGTGGCAGCAAATTTCCAGGAGGAAAAAACGAGGACGCGAGCATATTGCAGGAAGTATAAATGAAATGCAAGGCTGCTAAAGACAGCTGCAGTGCGGTGTTCGCTTGTATCGTCGGTGTACTAAACGTAACCGGCAGGCCGCCGTTTTTGTTAATTTACTTCCCGCGGGGGACAAAATTCGCTTACAAAGCCTTATCTTTGGGTCAGTCGGTTGGTTAATTAGTCACAGAGTAATAACGCAGAAATTGTACGATCGCAAGGAAAAACGCTGTACATATAACGAAGCCTCTGTGTTTTCTATATTTCATAAACGGACTAATTGAAATTTTTTTCGTACCTTTTTGAATTTTCTTTCTAAATTTCGCACGGGCATACTAGACTGCTCTTCTTGTTAATTTACTTCTCACGGGGCGACAAAGTTCGCTTACCAAGCCTTATCTTTTTCTCTATATTTTATTTCATGCACGACGGACTAATTGAAATTTTCGTGGAACCTCTCTGAACTGTTTCTAAATTTCTAAGTTTTCAATGTCAATTTACTGCTCGAAATTCGCCACTCATCTTATCTTTCAGTTGGTTAGTCACTCAATCGTGTAACGATACTATAGAAATGTATACGATCGCAACAAAGATCGTGTATACACGGTGGAATCTTTCCTTTTTACCCACATTTTACACATGGTTGATCAATTTGAAATTTTCGTGGAATCTTTTCAAACTGCCTTTCTAAATTTAACGCAAGTTACAGTCGCACGAATCACATCATTATCTCTGATTGTCACGTTATCCTCGCGTAAATCGATTTTCTTATCTCGCAACAATCACCCGGGAAACGATATCGATTCTCACGCGGTGAAAGTCGAGACTCTTCGCTTCGTTTTACACTCGAGCTAAAAAAAAAAAAAGCAATTGATTTACGCAGAGAAACAAAATCTTCTATGTAACGCCACAGACTAGTGTAACTTTGAGCATAATTACCACCATCCTATCACAATTAATCGTCAGTAATTTAATTAATAACCACCCATACCGATCGCTTAATATCGAACTGTACACGACGTTTCGCGGCATTGTTAGAACAAAAATTCAACGCGATTGAGCATGAATTCGCAACGTGTAGTACGCCGCGTGGAGTTCATTTCCCATTACAGGCCACCAGGCCATAAACGAGATCCGTTGCGGAACGTAACAGAGAGCCACTGGTTAAGAATATCTCCTCCAAGGAAAAATAGTTGCTTTTTATAACTGGACCTTATCGTTGGAGTACTTATTATCGGCAAGGGGGAGAGACCGGCCAATCGTACACGAGTCCCCGCCGTATATACGATTTGTTCGCGTGTTCGCCGTTTCTTTTGCGCTCCTCGTACCGATGTTTACCGATGCGTGCACAACCAAGTCAAAGAAACAAGTTTCTCTCAGGATATACGCCGGGAATATTCCAGCCTGTGGCGTACATAGGGAAAAAGGGGGAAAAAGGAGTCAGGCATTTGTCTTTTCCCTACGCGAGATATTGGGAAAACAATTGCATCACCGCTGCATATTTGACTTTCTGTTTTCTCCATCGAATCCATTTTCTCTCTCGCTCTCTTTTTTCGCTCTTTTTTTCGGAGCACGTTCAAACCGCGAAATATCGTACACATATTATTACTACTGCTGACACACGCACGTGTAATTTTAACCCCTCGAGTTAGGAAGAAGATGACAAGTTTCAATTTCAGTTGAATTTTCAAATCTAGGTAAGTGAAAATAAAATTTCCCCTTTTTTTAGAAGAAGATACTTCTTCTATTTATCATCGTTTTGTACTATCGTAATTGCGTTGGAAATTTTATATTTTATATCATTACATCGGCTGGTTTTTATTTATTTTAGTATGACGTTAGTTCGTTTGAAGAATAGATGGAACTTTAAAGGGCTTAATTGCGTGCAGAAGGATTTTTTGGAATTTTACAAATTCGGCTGCACGTTAGGTCCAGCGCACACTCGAACGCATCGCGAGAGGATTTTCGAAATTTTCAAATTTCGCGAGCTGCGCCAACTCTTTATAAAGTTCATTACGTCGAAGCGTACGAATATTATTTGCAATGTTATAGTTCGGAGTCTCTTTGCAAGTAACTCGTGCGAAGAGATACGTCATAAATAAACTGTGGATTTTCGTGCATTTACAGGGACAAAAACGCACAGATACGCACTGCGTGCAACGCGTAAAACATAAAACATCCACGCTGGAACATTAACATTCAAATGAATTTCTTTTCGCATTAAAAATTTCAAAATACATAAAAATCTACGATGTAACAGTAGAAAGTCAGAATTTACGCGTTGTTAGAGAAGGAGAGTTCTGAGAATGTGTTTACTTTAATAATCGAGAGTTGCGGGGAAAAATGAGACACTGAGATGTTATTTTCGTGATATACGAATTTAAATAATTCGGGACAGCTAGAGCAGCGTTTCTCAGCAGGTGATGCAGATGCAACGGATAGACACCATAATGATAGGGCGGTCACGAGACCACTGGACACACGGGTTGGTTATTAACTGGTTTAACCATTAACCAGTAATTGTGTAGTCGGTATTAGACTGAGAATCCTAGGCGATGTTAGATAATTAATCGGCTGACAATTAATAATCATCGAGCTAACAATCTATGATCAACTAGCTAGAAATTGGGGAGATCGAATTAGTTCGATTATCTTTGTTGCAGATGCAATCACATGTTACCGTAAACGGTAATTGATTTACAGCACAGCGTGTTAATTCCAGGAGAAAACGAATCCGTGCGCGAACGTCAGCCATCAGGAATTAAATCGCTCGAAAAGTAGTTTTCATTTCTCTAACGTCGAGGCTGCGCGTTTCTGATTCCACTAACGAACTTTTGGAAATTAAAATTACTTGCAGCCTACTCCGTTCTTCCAAGCTTCTCTGCCTTTCGTTAAATGTTAGCTTTTTAAGCTCGGAGCTCGATAAAATCGAAGGCGAGACTTCGAGACCTACGGTGGATCCATTTTTCAATACTCCCATCAGAGACAAATTACCTAATAAAAATTTTCCACTGTCAAAGTAGAGTGAAACTGCGCGAGACCGAACAAGGCTCGTGCCACATCAAGTAACGTTTACTCCAAAAAGAGGAAAAGAAAAAAAAAGAAAAGAGAAAAAAGTTATTCGAGCGCAACGCACTTCGTTTCATCCGCGCCAATTCGACGACGGTTGATACCGACGGTCGGTAACAAAAAGCCGGCGAGGAAGCTGGCAGACGCGATAAATGAACGAAGGGAAAATAAAAAAAAAAGGAGGGCAGGGGGAAACATGATCGAATGATATCGAAGGAGAGAGAAAAAGCGAAGAAAAAGGAGAGCAGTACGAGGAGGAGAAGTTAATGAGGAACCCGTTTGCGACGGACGATACAGTTTGGGGATTGGCGAGATCGACGGCGGCCGGGCTCCTCTCTGATCGCTAGCGACCGAACCGGAAGAGAGTGGGGCTGTCGCCAATTAGCCGGCTAGGTAGGTTTATTGCTTAATGAGCTAATACCCCGACCTAATGAGCCGCGATTATCTGCAACAGCATAGGGGGGGGGGGGGTAGGCAACGTATCGTGGTTCCACCCGAGGCCCATTTTTCTCTCTCTCTCTCTCTCTCTCTCTCTCTCGTCTATCCGCGAACCGTAGAGGTTCTCGTCCTTTTAAGAACAACCAAACATCAACCTGAAAAGAATGCTCGTTCGAAAAGCCGGCGCTATTCAGCGGCATGACTCGCGCATAATTGGGCACAGACTATTGGAGACGCGTGCTTAATCACGTTTCCTTTCCAGTCGAAAGTTTCGAGACGAAAGTTTCCATCTTCGGTTGGGGTTTTCGGTCGAAAGTTCCTATTTAATAGTTGACTAGCTCGAGGATTGTGGATTTTGCACCGCGCGTGTTTCTTAACGAGTACATTCGAAATTTAATTCTTGGTGAATTTTCGCGATTAATTTGTAATAACGGCTAGTGAATTTAGACGATCTAAAATCTTGCTTTCCAGTTCAGCCGTGACGCGTGCTTAATTATGCCTTTTTCCAGTCGAAAGTCTCGAAACGAAAGTTTCTACTTTTAGTGGATTTTATACCACGTGCGTTGGTTTTCAACGAGTAAATTATAAATTTAATTCTAAGTTGGCGAATTTTCACGATTCATTTGTGATGATGGATGGTAAATTTAGAAGATCTAAAATTGTTGCAGTTCAACCGTGACGCGTGCTTAATTATGCCTTTTTCCAGTCGAAAGTCTCGAAACGAAAGTTTCTACTTTTAGTGGAACTTTTCAACTTTAATGAACAGTTGACGTTTGGACTTTATATTGCGCGGGTTGGTTTTTTAAATTCTAAATTTAAACACTCGTGAATTTTCACGATCCATTTCTAACAGACGCGCAATGTTTTGGCTAGTAAATTCAGGAGGCCTAGAATCTTGCTTTCCGGTTCGGCTGTGACGCGTGCTTTCTTCCAGTCGAAAGTTTCTATTTTCAATGTAATTTTTATTTTCTATTTTCAGTGGAATATCGTGCGATTTTTCAACGAGTAAACTCTGGACATTTACATCGGCAAATTTTAACGATCCGTTTGTAGCAATGGTGAAATGTCTTGTTTGGCTGGTAAATTTAGGAGGTCTAGAATCTTGATTATCCGGTCCATCTGTGAATAATGTGTTCTCAGTATCAGTGCATGAATAATGTAAAAGTACGACACACGAACACATTTGTAGTTCTTGAAAAGATCGAGGCGATTTTTTGCTGTTGCTAGTTCGTTTACTCATAGTAGAGCGTGATTTATACTATAACGAGATGGTTTTTTAACAAGCCATATAGCAACTAGAAAAATATCGAAGAAAAATCACATTCGCTTGTTCAATTACCTTGTAATAACTTTCAATAGAAACAAAGATTGTAAACGAACTGTTTCTCGAACAATTTTGATATTTACATTCCAATACGATCTAATATGAATGAAGATCCACGTTGCATCGCGAAAACAGAAAAGAATAAATAACGTGCACTTGCGAAAAAAATACGGTCACGAAAATATTGCTATTTTTTAAGTCATTCATCTTCCTCCTCTATTTCTTTTTTTTTTTTTTTCTTTTTAATCGCAAACCAGAGAAGATTTATGATTTGTTCCAGTTTCGCGTTTCCATCCCGCATGCATGCATATCGGATGAAAGACAGAAACAAATCGTAAAACAATGAAGCAAATGATGCACTCGAAAAATAATTCTTCTTAAAAATTCTTAGAGCAATTTCTTAAAGGAAAATATATTCAAATTGAATGAAAAAAAAAAATTGCTAATTAGTAGAACGAAGTTATTAACGTGTTTAAAGTTGTTGAAGTTTGAAAATTTTACAAATGAAACTTCCTTTTTCTCAGATTACGTCTTACTTATATAGAAGCTACTCTTGCAGCACATTTTTCAGTCAGATTATGCGAAAGTATTTTTACGTATTTCATGGAATTTATCATTCGTTGCTGTCTGCAGAACGAAAGGAAGAACGTGCTGAAATTCAATGTAAAATTTTGTTGACAAATGCCGATGTCAGAGGATCGTAATTGCAGTAATGTTAATTGAATCGATTTCAGAGGATGACTGATAATACGGTATCTTACTGTTTACACGATTACTCGGTTTACGTTTCATTACCTATATAATAATAATAGGTTTCGTGTATTAATAATACTGGTTGCATACAACGTGTATGGATTTCTACGCACATTATACTAATCTCATTTGAATGAATGCTACGTAACGAACGACCAATCGATAATGATGCTTGTACGCATTGCGTACAATTAGAGGTAGTACAAATTTGTTGCCAATTTTAAGAAATAGTAATTTAAAATAAATAGTAATTTAAAATGAATAATATTTGGATACTTTAAACCGTCACAAATTGTTTCGCGAAAGAGGATTATACAATAATTTGGTTGGACTCGTTTTAAAGCTTGAAACCTCTACTTTGACAGGCTTTTGAAAAAGTGGGTGTACTTTTTTTAAAAATAAAATTGTGCAAATTCAAACGTTTGTAGAGCCACTGAAAAATTTCTTTCACAGCCGAATCTATCGCGGTATTAAAGATTAAAATCTTCCCTTTGCAACGACCGTTTGCTGTACGATTTTTTTTATCGAACATCAGTGAAAAATTCAAGGAAATAGCAGAATTTTTTTAAATTTCTGTTCAACCCTAACGATCAAAGTTCAACAAAATGGTTAAGAAAAAAAATGATACAGTTTCAAGGATTCGTTGCAAAGGGGAAACTTTGATCTTCAAGACTGTTTCGGAAAAAAAATTTTCCAACGAAAACGTGCGATAATAATAAACAGCAAAGGAAATATAACGCGAATTTCAATAAAAAAAATTCGCCCGTGGAAACAGATTTCTCGTCTGACAGAAGATAATCTAACGTGCGAGATTAACTGAACATTTTCAATCTCAAATGAAACATGAGAAATCGCGCAATAAACTCTAAAAGATTCATTTCCATTAGAGGATGAAATGCTATACAATAAAAGTTGGAAATTGCGAGAAGTATTTTTGCTTCAGCAATTTTTGTCGGCGAGTGAATAGAGGGACGCGCCGATATCCTGACAAAGGAATTTGCCAGCTGTTGTGGGCGGAGGTGCAGGATTTGTGGAATCGACATTCCTGAACTGCTATAGAAACAGTCCTTACGTTGATTGCGGGAATACCTCAGCCTGGCGGATGCTGCGCGACAAAAGTCTCGGACGATCGTCACACACAACAAGAACTGTACGTCCGAGCACTGGTATTCATAGTCTACAATTTGATGATTAAATATATTAAATACCGTACATTTTCTTCGAGAAAGAGTAAAAGTAAATTCAACGATGTGATTGTTCTTGTGTTCTATCTGCAATTGAAAACAACTGTATTAAAAATATTTTTAAAAAATAATTAATTTTCGAGTGCAAGAGATCAGTTATAAAATAAATAAACGTTACCAAAAATTACCTTTATCGCTAAAACTACTAGGCGCGATCACTCAAGACACAGCACCAGACAACGCCACGCCTACTCGAGGTCTATCCCACGCCCCCTCGCGAATCACGTGACCCAAATCAACCAATCGCTAATTTTCGTTGCATCAGCGCTGCGCCTCAAGAGGCCCGATTTATCTGTCTTACTCCCGCTAAAATTACTTTCAATATTAAAAGAAAAATACGAGAGCTTTATGATACAACTTTACGAAAAATCGTTCAAATCTCTCAACACACGTTATCTGATATGTATAAAATTTCTAATAAAAATTGCAAACTTTTGACCACTTTTGTGACTGATTGGACACTAGAACAACTTAAAGAATCAAAACGTTTGACAAGAAAAAAGGTAGGAAAAGGAATAAAAAAATTACTGACTCATTGTCAGCCATCTTGTCTTTCAGGAAGAAAAATCGAAGCGCGAGATTTTTATTAGTTTTACGATTGAAGCTCTATTTCATTGTCTTTGCAAGACGCGATCTTCATCGTAAACAAAATTCGCTTTCAGCGGAATGCCTCACGCTGGCGAGAATAATCACGAGCGTTGAGTCAACAAAGCGGATGGAATGGAGAGCAATAACGAAAGTGGAACAATAAGCTGTATCAGCGCAATGAAAATTGAAAAGAAAAGTTCTCGGGATCCCGTTTCACCACCGGGCAAGTATCGACACTTGCCGCGTTTCAACGAAAGTTCCACGCTTTCTTTCCCTCGCTTCAACTTCCATCGACTTTCTCATCTGTTTTCTTTTGTAATTAAGGAAGTCCCGCGGACCAGTCGTCAGGATCTAAAGTGATTGCCTTTTTTCTCCCTCTCTCCTCGCGATTATACTGTACAATCACCGCGGCACGGAGAATCAAAGAATCTCTTTTTCACCTCTGTTAAACCTTCAAATAACAACATCGACTTGCTTCGCCTGTGAACTTGCAAGTAATTTCTCAGCAAAAATTAGAAATTGACTTAAAAAGCAGAAAATTAAATTAAAATTGTGATGATGTTTATTACATTGTTTTGACAATCTAGGAAGAGACTATCAAACATCAAACATAGACGTTTATAGAAAATGAGAGTGGTTATAATTGTTTGCTCGCGACGCAAAGGAACCAGAGTTTGCATAATCAGGGATAAAAAGTGAATTTTAAGCGTAACAATCCCCAGAGAGGAAAACAAGTTCAACGATGTGCTAAACCAGGTCTACAGCCTCTAAAAGTTTTGCTCTCTGTTTCGTAGGATTATTCAGGAATTTTGTTTTTCAAATTTGCCCCTGGATAGTCGAACTCGTAATAAACCAACAATAAGAGAAGCAACAGCAACGGAACTCACAAATCGAGAAAGCACTGCGTGAGTTTGGTTGGAAATTTGAAATTTTATCACACCCATTTCGTATTCTCCAAATATCGCCCCCTCAGGTCATCGCCTATTTCGATGGCTGCAACATTTTTTAACCGGCAAAATATATGACAATACTGACACCATGGGAAAATATTTTAAATATTTCATGAAACACCAAAGAAATGTCTACAGCAAAACGGCATTGTGTCTTTGCTAACAAGATGGAATAAAATTGTAGGGGGTAGATACTTTCATACCACTTGCAAGTTTTAGTACAATACCAAGTGCAAGTTTTAAGAAACAAAGTAAAGTACATTTCTAATTAATAAACAAAGATTTAATACTCTGCGCCAAGTCAATAAACACCGGTCTTAGCACTTCGCAAATCGTGTTCGATCGTTCGCGTGCGAGCAAACTCGAGCAACATCGATTCGTCGCGGGATTTTTTCGGCAAAACGAAAGCCAAGCGGAGCCATTTTGACATGTTTTTCAATTATAGAAAGATATACGGGCCCGCGTCGCAGGAGAACAGTTTCGGTTTCAACTTTGGACGTACGTACAGTTTCTCTTTTCTCTCTCGTTTTTTTGCCATCCCGCTGAGAGCAAAAGCGCGAGGCAAACTGAATACGCCACCGCGAACCGGCTTACTCAGGACATCGACCGTACCTGTACGCGATTTCGCGATTAAATTGACTTTGGGCAACCGCCACCTGGAATCGAGGAAATATGGCCTAATATCGGGCGGACATCGAGGGTTCTTGATATACGTACATTTCCCAATGGATGTGTCGTATTGACAATTGACAATTTGTAGGTCCGTTTCGTACGATGCATTCCACGATTTATAAACGATACAACCGGCGTCGCGAATTTAGGTTTAAATCGAAATGACGAAGGGAACGGTGTAAAAGTTTCGAGCTAATTTGTAATTTCAATTTTCGCTCAAGTGATGTTGAAAGTCTATTTTAATATGTAATATTTCACATTGTATTTATATTTCTGAGGATTGATCTGACAAAGAGTATTTTTATCATAACTTTTCAACAGAGCTTCGACAGCTTGTACGTATATTATTTTTACTTGTACGATATTCTAGAGCGGAGTTTGACTGGAGACAATCGAAACGTGTACATCCGATTTTGAAATCTCTGCTTCGAGCATTTATCTCTTCGAAGACGAGACGTACGTAGGAAACTATAAAACCAACCCTGTCCGAGGGTTAAAGTAAATAAAATGTCACTTTGCGACGTATACTACCGATCAAAAGTTCCCGACCACTGCGCACTGCTCCATCAAACTTACGAATTACAAGAAGATCTCAAGCTCAGAATTGTATTTCCTCAGAAAGCTTTCGAACGGCATGCCGAATCTACCGAAGTAAAAGGAAACTCGCTATTGACACAGACGGCATTAATTTCGAGTTGATTCAGCGAGAGACTTGTCTCAATTGAAAAAAATTATAACAATACCGTCAATGTAGATTGGAAATTTACATCAAGTTACAAAAATGGAAATGTTTAATTCGAAGCGAGAGATAATTACAGACACGACAAATCCGAGTAGTTTTTACGGTCGAAAACTCGAAGTTTACCGATTTGATAGCGAAGAGGAACGGAGCAGTCGAAAGATGCAGGGAAAAAAGTGAAACAAGCAAGAACGAGCGATAAATTTTTGCAAGCCTAGCGCGACAAGCCATTTGCCACGAAGATTGACATTTCTTCCGTCAAACCGCCCGTGAATCTTTGGCGGTACAAAAGTACGGGCGCTAAGACGGGGGAGTCCAACTTCTCCAAATTCCCGGCGTGGACGAGAGGGTCACAGTGCCAGCGACTAAAATAGGTTACAATTGCGGAGGACAGTGGGTCCTTTTCGTTGGACACTGAATTCCGTTCGATATCACGATGCCGAGTTCCGAGCACGTCCCTCCAACAAAACGCCATTCCGTACGTGGAAAGTGTCGACTATAAAACTGTCAGGATATCTCAGAATGGGGAGCGGCTCTTTTCCGGTGGGACAGGAAGTTGTCGAATCCGCGCCGCTCCCCTACAAATAAGTCCCACGACAGATAGATCTACGAGTATCGAAGATTTCTCTCGATATCCCTTTCACACCGTGATTCTCATCGTACGCTTTTATGTTTCTTCGACACGACTGTGACACACTTTCTCCGCGCCGACTGTCTCTCCCTCGAGCTCGAGGGACTCGAAAAATTGCACACGCGTGTGGACGAGTAATTACGTCCTCGGGAGCGTTAATCTCGAAGGTGGGGAAATTGAGCGACAAATCGTTATTACGTAAACTACAAAATTTGAAAATTTTGTTCGATAAGTAAGAACAAAAGAGACTTTCGATGTAAGTTTTGTTATATATGTTAAAATATATGAAAAATATATACAATACAATTTATTAATTTTATCATATAAATATATATTAAAATTAATAAAAAATTCCATATAGTTTAATGAAAATTAAATAAGAGAATTGAAATTAACAATAAATGATAAATTAAGTGGCAGCAACAGCAGTTAAATTTATATTACAAGTTTATAATTTACAAATTTTATTGAAATAAAAATTATTTTTACGTCGAATTTGTTAATTTTTGATGAAATTTAAATTAATATTAATAATATAAATGAACGAAATGAGAAAATTGTTACAATTTGATTGCTAGAGAATGTGACGTAACGACGAAGAAGAAATTAAAAATTATTAAATCAATAATAACAACTATCATCAAATGTCGATGATTCTGAAATCGAGTTAGGAGAAAGGGAAGAAATTAAGAAAACTTTCGTTACTGAAAGTGGGTAAAGGTTGTGAAAATCAATCGATTAATCAATACAGGTGATTCGACAGTGCATGATTTTCGCTCAACAAATTATCATCACTGTCAAATTTTAAATCGAGAATCGGCGGTTTTCCTTAAAATGCACAGGCCTTTCTGCTTTTCGTGTCTAACGTCAATCGTCGTACGTTGTAACTGAAACTCTGTCGTTCATTCCGAAATTGGTCCCCGAAAAACGAAAAGAAAACTAAAGAGAAAGAGAAGAAACGCTGGCGGAAATCATGAATAATCTCATTAACGGTGCACCCTGTTTATTAGACGCAATTGAAATCATCGTCAACATCGATCGATACGCCGGGCGTATATACCGCGGCGCCGGTATTAATTTGCAATTTAAACGACGCGTTTTTCTCTTCGATTTTTCCTCCCGTGATTTAATTCTAGATCGAGGTCAAGGTACGTAATAAAAATTGATAACGATTCGCGCTCGTTACAAATTCCCAGCCCGTGAATATAAATGAAAATGCGAGCGCGGTCCTCGGACGATCTCGTTTCGGAATTCTACCGTGAAAAATAAAGAGAGAGAGAGAGAGAGAGAAGAAAAAAAGATCTGAAACGCGACGATCGCGTCTGGGACCGCTTCGGGACGGTTTCGCGCAATTCTGAAAATAAGCTTCCGGTATAAGTGCCAGTTTCGGTGCCAGTTTAGCTGGCGTTTCCCCGCGTTTTAATACCGTGAAAAATCTACGGAAAGCGAGCATTTCTGCTGATTGGACGATCGACGCGAAGCAATCGTGAAAGTATTTAGCACACCGGCAGCAGTTAAACGTGGCAGCAGGGACACACGTGTGCGTGTTTCGCGGCCATTTACGCCGCCACTCCTCTCCCTTCTCTGTATCCACACACACGCAAACACACGCAAACACACACACACACACACACAAATCAGGGGAGGGGGAGGGGAAGCGGGATCAGCCGCGAGCGATGGTAATTCTAGGATAATTCCAATTTCGAGTGGTGATTTTGTTGCGCAATTCGTGTCGAGGAAGGAATACGATATCACGAGCTGCAATGGTGGATCGTCATGCAAGCCGCCCTCCACTGTTCTTCCGGCTCGTTAACGACGTAACTGAATTTTTATCCACCGTTTTTCGCGTTTTCCACCCTTTCCTGCTACCACCCCGCAGAAACGCGACTCGTTCCAAAAGAAGAAACCGCCGCTCGGATTACGCGCAAAATTTCGGAAATTCCGCGTCTCGCGTTTTCTCCGCGACTTTCAAATTCTCGATCGCGGCCAATTAACGCAGCCCGAAAACTCGCGGCTACCTTCAAAATGCGAAATCCAGCCGACTGACTGGGCTCTAATATGTACCCGGCTCTAACAAACGTTTGCCGCGCTACGTGGCATCAGCTACACTTCGTTAGCTTGACGTGCGGCGTGTCGGGGACCTGGTTGAAATCGCGCGATGCATCGGACTTGGTAATTCGCGTCACGTTTTTGCGTTTAACGCTGTTGCAAATGAAGGTGAGCGATCGATGGTTCACCCTGCAAGTGAAACTAAGAAACCGTGTCCTTGGTGATTTTACCGGTCACTTCATTTATCACTCCAGTGCTACGGACTTTTAATATTTGGAACCTTTGTGTGTGGAAGAACATACTCATTCCATGTGCATTCCATTTTTTTAGTTTGATCAATCGTAGAGTATACGAGTTATCGGAGATGGGATTGAATAATTTTCGATTATCTTGCAATAAATTTCTCTACCGTGGTTTCTCTCTAACTGTTCATTTGCGAATTGCGACTTTCCACTGTTCGAGATAGGCAAAATGACAGATTGAAAACTACTTTCTTGCTGAAATCTCGAGTTGGAGGAATAATAAAAATATTCGCGTCTCTGAACGAAACTTTTCGTTTTTTCTCTAATCTAAGCTTCTCTCCTTTACACGAAAAGTGTCTTTTTTTCATAAAGGACTGTTTTTACAACGAAAGAAAAAAATCGTGCATTCCTTTGAAAGTCTACATTCCTTTCTTCCCAGCTTTACTCTCGCTCCTCTTTGTCCTCGATCCACTTTTCATCCTAAACGCAGCAAATGTTGTACTTGCACAACATACACAAGCCTCTCAACAATTAATTGTTAGTACGAAATTGCAGAACAACTCACCCACGCAGCCGTTACATTACGGTCTGGCGAACGTAGCTCAATGAACGCTCTACGAAAATATGGCAACTGTTTTATACGTACAGCGCCGGAAACGTGATTCACCACCGCCGAAAGGGAATCGGACGTACTGCAAAGAGAAGTTTCTTCTCGATGTTCCACGTAAAACATTTCAATTAACAGAGACGTTTTAAACGCGTTCGTTATCGAGGCCCGGACAATGCTAATTGTTATCTAGTTCGCGACGTGACTTCTTCGCGAGGAAACTTCCGACGATTTTCGAGAACGAAAGTTACAATTCGTATTCAAGCGATAGAGCAAGAAGCTTTGTAACTCGTGACGTAAAGTTTTGCAGTTCCTCATATTTCTTTTTCTTTTTTTTTTTTTCTTTAATTTCGACGATAGGTTGAAATTGTGTGGAATTGGCGTCTGTTAAAGAAACAGAACTAAACAGGTCATCATCAATTGGGTATGCAAATGATCAGTTTGCACAGATGGTTTTCAACCGTAAACTACTCCTTTCTTCAAACTAATTAGTTTAATTAATTTAATTGACATTGTTTAATTAACATTGAGCA
The DNA here is from genome assembly GCA_001276565.1 of Melipona quadrifasciata. Taxonomy (NCBI): domain Eukaryota; kingdom Metazoa; phylum Arthropoda; class Insecta; order Hymenoptera; family Apidae; genus Melipona; species Melipona quadrifasciata. The sequence continues at coordinate 414,772 of KQ435762.1, read as the reverse complement.
AATTTGGCGTGAAATCCTCTTTTTAAATGTCATTTAAGAGCTCTACTCACCACCACTCGACCAAACGAGGAGGACCCACTTACCTGAAACAGATAAAAATAAAAAAAAATGAACGATCCAACGTACGTATCGATATAATTCACGCGTGGCTGATTAATAAACACGAAACGTCTAAATGCATCGAAATTAACGCACAGACTACTCGAAATACCATAGTTGGTTGAACGAAACAGACAAGACGAACGATAAGTCGCAGGGGGTGACATTTGCGCGCGCGTAGCTTGATGCCCGGACGTATCAGTCCAAAGGCTGGCGACAACCTATTCCCAAATCAATTTCAACTACAATGCAACCACATCAGAAGCCGCTCTCACCCAGACTAGGGAGAGAGAGAGAGAGAGAGAGAGAGATTCACCCTCTCACAGCGGGCTATAACGATATCCCTCATCCCTATATTTTGAGACATCATCTTGTTGAATTTTTGAAAATAAAGTTAAACCACTCGGCTCCTTCCCTGCCCCTTCCTTCGTCCGTTGCCTCTTCTTCGAGAAATTGCCTGGCACGACGACAATTTAAATGGAATCAGATCTGCTTTAAGCATTAAACCCCGTTGATATCAGCTCTGCTTAGCTGCGGGTCAAGAAGCTGTCTTCGACAGTTGTTGCTTGGTAATAACGTGTTAATTTCCATGCATTTGCCGCCAAGAGGGAAGAGGCGTTTATCCCGAGTCGATTATTTTCTTAATTACAGATCGGGGAAACTTGTTCCTCGGAGTTCGGCGAAGGCCAGACGAAAATTTCGAGATTTTCGAGATGCACGCGAATGCGTAAGTTTCAAACGAGTGGAGGGTTACTCTTTTGGAATCGGTGTAAATTAATCTTTTGCATTCTAAATTCTTTAATTTTTTTCTTTTTTTTTTTCTTGGCATTTAAATATCGAGTAACGTAAGAGTAACAGATCGACCGGTAAAGTTTTTTTCACTTTAACTTGACACATACGACCAGAAAATGATGTTCATTCTTTTTGTTTCGTTTTAACACTTGTGTAAACTTGACAAGGATAATTTTTACTCTGACTATCTGAGCATAATTTGTACCCGTATATTTATAATGCAAAATGACACTGCAAGATATTTGTACAATAATTAATTGATAAAAAAAAAGTGATGAAAGAACAAATTAAAATAATTCAGCATGAGACGTCGTTGGACACTGTTATATACCACCGCAGTGATAAAATTCAAAGACGCTTTCTACGATATATCTCCCACGTAATTCCTTCACCGCTTTCAAGTTTCGTTATCGACGGACAATAATTGCCGCTTGCCTCGAGTTTTAATCCGATCGATGTCTAACCCCTCGTCAAATCTCATTACGTTACGTCCGCAAGAACGTCCGGAGAAAGAGAGGAGAAGAGGCGGACGAAAGTGACGTTGCAGAATACGAAGAGGAGGACGCGGCACGATTCAGAAACAAATTCTCCTCGATGATTAATTACTCGATGCCAATTACAACGACGTAATTCTCCGTCGGTGAAATGATAAACATCACTCGTCCGGTTGAACGAGACGTTGAAAGAATTAATCGGTCGCGGGGGAGGATCGCAATTCGCAGTCGAGGGAAAAAAAATCACGAATCACGTCAATGCTAAAAACTGACCCGCGGACAGCTGACGCGATCGAGCAACGACCGCTGCGTAAATTCGCGATCGGCAAACAGGAGGGGGCGGGTGGTAATCAGGAGGAGGCTCGCTCGCGCGCGTTTGAAATTGTTTGAAACCGCGCGCGCGCGCGCGCGCGCGCGTGTGTGTGTGTGTGCGTGCGTGCGTGTATGTCGATTTATTTGCGACGCTGCGATTAAAAATTCAACGCCGGTTCTCGCGTTATCGCGCATTTAGAGTGAAAATACGGGACGCGCGTGTGAGAACCGCACCTTCGGTGAGCCATGAATCGCAGATAGGCTATCGATTAACCGGTAGCATTAATAGCTAACGGCACACTACACCCCCTTCTCCCCCCACCCGTTAACTGCTAATTGTTCAGTTCGGTAATCTCGATTGTTCGCGACAATGAGGCCGAAAAAACCGTGCGAACCGTTAAGTAAATTTCCCAATAGTAACAGTCCGGGTATCTGTGTTAGATATTTACGCGCGATTGCACGTAACACGCGTTCGTAGTTTCGCGTTACGCGGATCGATCTAATGGCGAAGGGTGGTGGTAGTGGTAGTGGTGATGGTGGTGGTGACTCGGTTTCATTCGCCAGCCAGAAGAAAGCAATATTGTTTGAGAAACGAACGCGTGTTTGGCCACGGGTGAAACAGAAACTGAAAGAAGGGGGGAAAAATGAAAAAAAAAAAAAAAACAGAAAGGAAAGAGAGAAGCCGAATAAAATAAAAGTTGAACGCCGCGCGTGTATGAATATCGATCGATAGTTTTCAACTTGTGTGTATATATATATATATATACACATATATATACATACATAGGCGGGAGGGACGCGGTATAGATTCTGGAAACGCGCGCGCGACGCGCATTGTTGTCTGATGCGACGCGTCAACGATGAGGACAGCCAGTGAAGAATTAATCTCGGTGATAGAAGACTTTTCCGTGGTTGGGAAATATACGCGAGAAGAGATAGAGAGAGAGAGAGGGAGAGAGAGAAGAGGAAGAAAGAAATAGAGGGGACAGATAGAGAGAAATAAGCGGATGACTGGATGGGAAAGAGGATAGATACGGACAAATATGGACAAATTGATGAATCCCGGACAAAAGAAGCTTGGGGAAGAATTGAAAGTAAGTTGAAATTGTTGGAATTTCTACGGGATTAATAACAAGGAGATTGGAAACTTTTCGTTAACGAATCTCTGGAGCAACAAGTCCTTCCAACAGTCTGTATTAATCCAAAGAAAACAATTTATCCTATATGTATTGGTACAAATGTATCGTTGAACTCGTTAAATTCATTCATCTCGCAACACTGTCTCAAAGACAGATAGGGCAAGAATATAATTTATCGTTAAATAATTTGCTTGGGAAAAGAATCTAATCTGATTTGTGTATTTCTCCGTAATTACGCGACACTCGGCAAATGGGCAATCCTGCGATGGCACGGCCATTTTCTGAATTCCGTTTCCGCCATCGGACTAACAGTTTTACGAGCGACTGCACTCTCGCCGCGCTTTCGTCTGCTGGGAAATCAGACCACGGAGAGCCCTCAAAGAGAATTTTTATTGTTTCCCTGACTTCGGTGGCATCGATATTTAATCAAGTGTCGTTAAACAGCGGATCTACGTGTCGGGTAAACACACATCTTGCTTTTCTTCTTCGCCATTTTTCCACTAAAGAAAAGTTCGAGCGAAAAATTCTCACCACTGATATTTTCGACTACGTATTATCACTGAAAGTGATTTTAGCGGGGGCAACCCAGAAAATCGGGTGCAACGCTGATGCAACGAAAATTAGCGATTGGTTGATTTGGGTCACGTGATTCGCGAGGGGGCGTGGGCTAGACCTCGAGTAGGAGTGGCGTTGTCTGGTACAAGTCATGCAGTTTTTTCTATAATGCACGCGTATAATCGTTACCATCGAGCCTCGTGTGAACGTCCTGGCATTTTTTATTTAAATACCCGAATTCTGTACGTTTAATGCTAGAGACCCGGCGCAATAAAGGAATGAAAAAAAGAACGATCAGGCGCAAACCGACGATACATTATTACCGACGCGTTACTCGGAACAAGCGTTTTACTGTTTCATTACACACACGCTCACGTGAAATTATGTAAAATGTAGACCGTCAGGCAGTGACCATCCCTTCCGTGCTCTGTTTCCTCCTCTCTCGCGCGCTCGTTCTCTCCCTGCTGCTCTCGCTACCTCTCTCCCTCGTTTCTTCGCGCCCTCTCCGTTTTTCTCTATCGCTCTGATAGGTCTGTCGTAACATACGCGACATCGTCGACTACGAGAGACAAAGAGGAACAGAAAGGGTAAAACAAAAACGACGAGAGAGACGAAACGAGGCACAGCCACCTGTATAATTTCCTGCGTTCCACGTAAAATATCCCACACGGCACACGGGCGTGAGGCGCATATTATAAACGCATTTATAACCGATCGCGATCGACGTTAATTGATGCCGCTGGCAATGAGATCGTGTTCCTTTCTCTCTCCTCCTTTTTCTTCTCTTTCCATCTGGCCTAGTCGCTGCTTTCCTTATATTACGTTCTTCCTGCTCGCTCGAGATCATGACATTCCTTACTCCTTTACTCCCCTATTTCAATTCCTCTTCTCTCTCGTTCTCTCTTTAAAATCCTTATTCATTTAATAACGATTGAGATTCCACATTTAATTTCACTTTGACGAATTTTTATTATTTCTACGAATATGCTACCTACTTCAGAGAAAGACAAGTTAATTATAAGTCATAGTTCTACCACACTTTTATGATTGACAAACGATGAAAAAAAGTCCTTGGACTTTACGATCCACGTAACTTCCTCGTGGTATTTTCGGATTCGTGTGATTTTATCCTCGAACGAGGGATGCGCGACTTTCGAAATCTTTCCGCGCGCGTGATAAACACCCCGATACGAGTGAAAATAGTTGCGCCGATTTTGCACTTCTCGGGAAACTCTCGGTGGATCCAGGATATTTACGATCGCCAAGTGTTCCTAAAATACAATTTTACACAGAATATATTTATATTCATAAATGTGTGGAGTAGATCCGTGTTTCGAATGAACAAATATGCTTCGTTCCACTTCGTTACCGCGAATACGAGCAACGCGATGAAAATATACGACAGCCAGTTTCCACGGAGGCTTTAATCTTCGTTATTATTAAATGGATAAGAATCGACTCCAGAATTGTCGAACGAAACCCTTCAGCCTTTTAAATTAAATGTGTGTCTCTTTGGATATTGTCCAATTGTTCTCTGAAGTAGCAACAGAAATTCGTCAAAGTAAAATTAAATTTTAGAATAAAAAAAAAAAAGTATGGAACCTTAATCATTATTAAATGGATGAGAATCAATTTTAATCATTGGACATCTTTCTTTTTTAAAATACTCTATTCGTAGAAACCACGCAAGCAAAATTAAATATTTAAAAATTGCGTATATTTTAGTATTATAATTTATCATTCTTAGTATTATCATTTAGATTTATATTAGTATTATAATTTACCAGTCTAATTCACAGAGCAAGCTGCAAGGTAAAAATATACAACACGGTGACCTATTTTGATAAAAATATGGAATCTCGTTCATTATTGAATGAATGAAAAATCAATTTTAGGTATTATAGATATCTTTTCTTCTCTGAAGTCTCTATTTATAGAAAGTACGAAAGCAAAATTAAATATGGATTTTGACAATCCGTTTTGGATGATAGCAGAGTTGAGAGAATTATAGAGACCTTAAGAGGATATTTAAATTGCGCACTCAAGAATACTTCGATCTTCTCTCTTTATTATCGATTGAAATGCGATTC
>KQ435762.1:385668-409280 GCA_001276565.1 Melipona quadrifasciata | reverse complement strand
GTACTTCTTAATGGAAGGCACAGAGATGCCTTTGATGTTTAAGAAACTTAATCGTTCTCTCTAGATTGCTAATATAACGCATTCCTTCCGTGAAATTAATCATCCCATGAGCAAACTGTTCAAACATTGCTTCGCGGAATTTTGTCATATAAATCCTCGTGCGAAACAAAACTATGTAGCGCTGTGCAATTTACGAAAAATTTATTCGGCAAATATAACAAATATTATATAGTGCGCTACATTCAATTTTTATACTTTTTTTCTTTTATTAAATAACTTACTTTCTGAAATTACTGTAACGAAAACTTCTCATTTAATGAAATTATATTCATAATCTTTTGGCCTAAAAGTCAAACAAAGGCAAGCATATGCTACAATTATCAAAAGTTCACATTGGTTAACAATCCTTATTCGACATGGCACAATTTGACACTCTTAATTTAACATTCGATTCGCATTTATTCGCGTAATTATTCTTAACCCTAAATTTTTCTTTTTTGAAAAAACTTTGTAATAAATACGTAATATATTAAAATTCCAAGTCAGTTTTACGAAAAACAAATACATCCGTCAAAAAATTAAAAGAAGGTTGCTTAATCATTTAAATAAAAAAAATTAATAAATTAATACTCAAACACTTGTGATACGACAAATTGCAATGACCAATGCCTGAGAGGATTGAAAAGACAATCGCAAATGAAAGGGTCGATTATTAAAAAATAATTATAAGACTGACTCTGAGAAAATTTCAAACAAACCTCGCGAATTCTGCGTAAAGTGCCAATCTTCCGATTTAGTTTAAGAAAGCGCAACTTTCCGCTCGGGAGCAAGCGTGTCTCTCGCTCTATTTGCGCCTTCGTATCTACGCGGTGTACAATTTTAATGAATCGTGCACGATCGCGCAACGTCAAAGAACTGCGACTCCGAAATTCAATCTTAAAATATCGACTTCGGCGGCGTATCTACGTCGAGGAAGAAGAAGTTAGCCGTGGAGCGTGGATACAGTTCCTTATCTGCTAATTAAGGCATTTCTGTTAATTAAAATTTTACGCTCGCAGCGGTGCACACTTGTTTGCAAGGGGCGACGGGCACAAAGTTATCGGAACCGAGTATCTATGAAGTTACTCCTGCAGTTTTAACGATTCGCCGATAAGCTTCCGCTCGCGAACTGTCAAAGCAGGGCCTTGCCTTCTTCCCCTTGCTTCTGTCAACTTGCAACCCTACCGATGAAAAATGAAGAACGAATGCCTATTTTCGTTTCTGGAACGAGCACAAACGAGTCATCCGGTAGACTCGGACGCCCCGTAAGACGTGACTGCTGAATTTAGTACAGTAAAGTTTCGGGCAACTTTCTATTTTACGAAGCAAATGCGCTACTTTGAATAGAAACGTAGCGAAACCGGAGTCAAATATTTCGTTGCGATTTAATTGGGGCAGAAAGGTGAGTGAGAAGAATAAAATTAGACGGGGTGTTAAAATTGGCAGCAAGATCTTACATTTGAGAAAAGAGGAAGAAAATGGAGACGAGGCGAGAAACTTTGAATTCATTTAAAATTGTGAATCTTCTTGTAGCTTTAGAATTTCTGTAACTCGAAATCAGCAAATGATTTTAAAGATTTAAAAAAACTGCACGACTTGTACCCCAGTACGATTCGTCTCACTAAAAGACCCAGGAGCAACAGGAGACGACTTTTTGCCATAAAATTTTATCGATATGCAAACATTCGAATCGATAGAAAACAAATTACACGCGCGATCGCTGAGTACCAGACAATGCCACTCCTACTCGAGGTCTAGCCCACGCCCCCTCGCGAATCACGTGACCTAAATCAACCAATCTTTTCGTTGCGTCAGCGTTGCACCTGAAGAGGCCCCACTAAAATCACTTTCAGTGACAACATTGTTACTGAGAATTGACAATTTTATGCAATAAATAATCTCCTTGACCCACCATTTTGTGATTTCAAAGTTACACGGCATCACGGAGGATCGAGAAGAAAGGATAAAGAGAAAAATCGGTAAAAATGTAAAACACCCACGAGATAAAGGGCAGATCTTGCGATCGAATATTCGATTCTTTCGACTCTGACAGCCAACTAAATTTCTCTTTTGCTCGCGTGCTAATTGTTTTCTGAGCGGTGCGAAGGTACGGTTAAAAATTAAATTAGACAGCGCTGTTTCGATGCTTTCGAGGGACTTTTGTTTAATGGAACTTTTGCAAAACCGGCGAGCGAAACGCTTTTAATGCGATTGCCCTCGTTGGAATAACTTCACTCGGCGGTTGCCAGGTACGAGAGCCTAAAACGAACGGATGAACGGGAGGGGGTGGAAGTTAATCGACGCGCCATCGAACTCGCTACTGGACTTAAATTATCCATTTTTCATGAGAATTCAATTAAAATGGGTCGTTCGATGGTACAGATTTTCGAATCTATTACAGATAAGGAGCCCGGGAGAATCGTCGATTAATCATTCGGTTTGAAACGAAGTTAAGACAGAAGTTCATTTATCCGAATCGCGTCGATATTTTCCGATGATTTAAATTTCTCTATAATTGAACCTTCTTCACTTCTTTCTTTCTGTTTTTTTTTTTTTTTAATTTTTTTAATTGACATCAAACGTTGCTTCGTCATTTCATCGGTCAAGTTATTATTATTTGTTGCTCGTGCGGTGCAACACCTTAATCCTGGCGAAATTAAATTTACATCAACATCGTACAGCGTCATTACTGGTAAAAATGTAAATGAAGGAAACGCGGACGTGTTAATTTATTCGGGCAGGCACCGATCCTCGGGCGAAATGAAGAGAATCGCCCGTGGAAAGGAATTCGTACATCTGTTCGCGATAATTCACATAACATTCGTCGAAACAACGCAATTACACAATTTCAAGGTTGTTCGCCGTTCGAAAAGTACCAATATCGTTTTCAAGCGATCAGAGGTGGAAAGAGAACTTTTTATAATCGTCTCGTAAGTTATTCAAACTCATTCAGACTTCAAACGACGAGCAAATTTTCGCAACTTCCAGCCTGAAGGAAACGAGAAATTTTTCCGTTCAGGGACGACAGCCAGAAAGTGGTAGCGAGTGCAAAGGAACTGCGACCCATTGTCAAAGAAAAGAGAAAAAGGAGGAGAAGGGCCGCGGCAAGAGTTCAAATTCGTATCGTCGTCCGGAACTTTCGTCGCGACGGTATTATAAAGTTCAGGGTCATCCGTGAGGTCCGAGGCAACGGGCGAAGGAGAGAGAAATCAACCCCCACGCGCCCGTAAGACTCCCGGCTGCGGCTGCTCGGTAGAATTGCAGAATTCCCGTGGGAGACACGATGAGCTAAATGGAATGCTTCTCGACTGGATGCGCGAAGTTGAAAAAAAAAGAAAAAAAGGAAAGGAAAAAAGGAGGGAAGAAAAAAGAGCAGCGAGATCGACGATACAGCCAGCAGCCAGCGGTTAACCCCTCAACAGCTCTGGCCAGTTAAAACTCGCCAACTCCGCCGCTCTGTTGTTCATCACTTTCGCCAACAGTGTTTCCACCATATTTTTTTTTAATCAACCTCGTACCATAGTTTGATTACACGTCGCGCCGGGAAGGGCAACGAACTTCATTTCCAAACGTGAAATTATTTGCGTGGGACGACACGAGCGGCAAAAGTGAACTTCAGAAAAATTCCAAGTACGAAAATATATGGAGGATCAGCTGGGAACCTGACCTAAAATCCTTTTTCGATTCCGAGGGAGTAATTCTAATTTCTAGAGAGTTCTATTTGCAAAAATTCAAATGTTAGAAAATGAAACAGCATTTGAAGAAACGAGCGAGACTCGGCGGGAAATTTAAATTTATCCCCCTTATTATGCAAAGCGTCGGGGAATTAAACATGCCTGGCGTTAAAATATGTACGCCCGTGCAGCGACACGCTACGTAATACACCACGTAGGTAATAATCCAATTGGACCTTATTTCTGCTTCTCGGCAGAATAAAAACGAGAACCATAGGAGAGAACGGTTCAAATGCAACCGTGTGATCGTGATAATCTGGCTGGGGTTGCATCGTTGCTTGACAAATTTCGCAACTTTACAATTCGTTTCGAATGTTCTAGTTGCGAGATCGAATTGTGCAATGAATATTGCAATATATCATACTTGTAACACGTCTTCATTGATCGATTCAAATACACGATTCAGTGATATCCCACGAGAGGACAACAATGAGAACACCGTTCCGAATTTTTGCGCTTTGAAAGCGAAAGAAGAAACTCGAAAGGTTTCAAATTCAGGAAAGGAAGAAAGGAAGAAAGGAAGAAAGAAAGAAAGAAAAAATGATTTTCTAGTCAACTTTGGAAAAAGGATCGGGATGAAAACTTTGTAAAAACTTTTACATCTCGGGACGAAAATTACACCGGCGATGGGAGACCGCGACGAGAGAAGGAGACGCAAGACGAAAGCTGAAAGCTCGCTAAAGAGAAAGAGAGAGAGAGAGAGAGAGAGAGAGAGAGAGAGAGAGTAACTCATCCTGCGTTTCGCGTTTCCGCTCGCTCGGTTGTCCTTAACCATCCTTTTCGCTTCGTCAAACTCGCCACGCATTCTCGAACTCGAGAATGAGCTCGCGAACTCTCGAATCCGATATTTCGTCGCGTTACGTACTTCACTGGAGGCTTTCCGTCTCTTCTGCCACGAAGGGGAGAAAACGAAAAAGAAGAGAGAGAGAGAGAGAGAGAGAGAGAGAGAGAAGGAAAAAAATCCACTCACTGAGCTCTGCCTTGGCTTTCATTTATGCCGTTAACCGCTCGCAGAATTTTTGCGGTCAGGGAAAGAACGTCGGAGAAGTGAAAAAAAGAAAGAAAATAAAAAGGGAAGGGGGAGGACGAATGTTGCTTCCTCCCGGATTAAAACCTGTGCTTCTCGCACAGCAGTAAACGAGCGCCTCGATTTATTTAGTAACAGCCGGATTCTCGATTTTCCTCAAATTTCCTTACGCGTCGCATCGTCGCTGGTAGGTTTCAACGCCATTTGCGGAACGTGACGCGCGATTTTTGAGAAATCGTCTTTGTAGATATAGAATTGCGCGAAATCTTCCACTACTCTAGAAGGTAGTCTGACAAATTTGTTAAAGTTGTTCAAACCGACCTCTTTGAAAAATGACAGAAGATAAATGTACTGACTCGATCATTCGTCTATAGCGTGAAATTCTATTATTATTATTAATAATCAATAATTACCAATAATCACGAACGAATTCAATCAACAAAATTCTATCATTCGTAACCTATTTATTATATGATGATATAATAGATATAATATATAGATGATGATAATGATTATAACGACGATGATATCTTTTTTTTAGGCTCAAGTTAGGTATACGGTTACTGAATTTTAAGGTTTGCATCAGTTGTTAATTCCATCATTGATCAATCCAACCAATTCTGTCAACGAAACCTCCGCAATCGGTACGTGAACCTTAACAAAGTACAGTAACCAATTAGACCCCCAAGGGCGTGACAGTCTGCAACAATCTTAAGCAAACCAGAAGCAAAGCTAATTACCGTCAACATCGGTTAAATCCCGTGACAGACGTGTCCTCGCCGAGCTGATTTACTCACCGTCTCGACAAAGGTCGAAGGAATCAGCAATTTAGCAAGAAGCCTAATTGCGGTGGCCGTCTGGCGGGTGTAATGCAAAACAGTGTAACACGGTTGGATAAGAGGAATAAAGCTTGAGACGGCAGCGTTCTTCCGGAAATGTTTTTCCAAGCGTGATTCCACGTCGCTCGGTGTTCCCGCGACCGAGATGAATGAGCCAATTTGCCAAGGCTCAAGAGTCACTGGCAATATTGCCGGCTGCGCGCGAAGCTCCGTCTTCTTAGATCGGTAGCGTTTAATGCGTCGCGTTTCCGCGACGCACACGCGTGAAATCATAAATGCCAGCTCGCGGCGTAATCTATGCACTCCTGGAGCGCGAAGACGAAGAGCGTGGGATAATATTATAGTTTCATCGGGGCATCTGAGTCACGTCATGCTCGAGTAGCGGCCCGCTACGTCGCAACAATCGTTCTTCACCGCACTGTCGAGGACCTTCGTTTCAGACAACACTAGCTGCCTGATATCTTCGCTGCTTCCGGTACTCCTTCACGCGCTTTCGGTAAGTTTCCCTTCTCAGGTAGTTGCCTGATTTTTTTCTTGTTTTTACCACGTCAACGGGTACAGGGTGGAAAGGATGATGCTGAATGGTTGGACAAAACGAGGATTATTATCTGGCTACGTTGGAACTTTAACTGGCAAAGTTTTGTTTTACAACTGGAAGAAGAGTTGCTTTTCACGGATCGTCCATGTCATCTTTCATACTCTTCGTAATTGTGCAAATATTTCTTGCACCGTCTCCAGAATGGCGCTGGAAGAAAGATAAACCGTAGTACAGTTACCCTAATTTCTTGAAAGCTGTGTAACCCGGTATCTCAGATTCTGCACGTTTCGTATCTCCATTCTTGCACGCGTTATCAAGAACACGTGAGACACTCCCAACTAAGCAGCCACAGGTTCTTTACACTCCGTTTTTACCTACGAAAATGTTCACTGAGAAATTATCTCCTCCCGTAAATCGTTAGCAAAATTCCTATCGACCTAGTCTAGTCCCGTAACTTTCTACTCTAGAAACTCATTCGTCGTTTGTTAATTATTACAATCGCAAATTGATCAACACGAACCAGATATCCCATCGTTCGTTTTATCTCCTTTTGCAATGCGAGCTGGCGTTGTTGGCGAACTGTCAGTTAAATTCCCAGTTTTCTACTCATGGTCTCGAAACTCGATCTCGGATTTATTGCGATCGTTGCGAATTGATCGATAACAAGGTAACGAAAAGCGCTGGCAAAAAAACGGAACGATTTCGTTCTACCAGAAGCGGAGCAGGCAGGCAGGTTTCCTTTAATAAAATAATATGAATTGCGTTCCGTACGTTCCGCGTTTCTAGTTATTCTATACTGCAATTTGTTCGCTTATCTTTCCACTTATCTCGAGAGAGCCCAGGCTCTTCGTTACGCTCGTACCGCCGGACCTGCACGTTTTGTTTCGCACAAGGATTATTATCCGGCAGCGTTCGCTTCTCTCGAAACGAGAAGACGATGAGTGTTGAATAATGTTATGAGCTCGTTGAATCACCCGAGTCACGTTACGCGGTACTTCAGGAATCACGGAGAGCGTTGTTTTGCCGCTTCGTTGGATCGCATTTTCAACGATTTACTTCATCGATCTCTACCCTCTCCCCCCTCTCGCCCCTTTTGCCTGCCGCCGGTTTGTTCCATCTCGAGAAAAAGAAACGAGGAAAGACACACTGTCAGCATCAGTATCGTCATTTTTCCTAATTTCTGATTTGTAGGTATTACGAATTTCTACAGAATGGGCCAAAAAATATTTAGAGAATATAATTTCCATCGAAATATAAGAAAAAAGTAATTTCACTAATTTCGAATTAAGTTTAAGCTGAAACCTGGTTTTTTCACTGCGTTTTAAAAATTATTTTACGATTTTCAAAGTTAACCGCCAGAGCGTTCGCAAATTTATTTATTTATTTATTTCAGTAGAAAGTGATCGCTCAGTACCAGACAACGCCACTCCTACTCGAGGTCTACCCCACGCCCCCTCACGAATCACGTGACTCAAATTAACGAATCGCTAATTTTCGTTGCATCAGCGTTGCACCTCAAGAGGCCCGATTTTCTGGGTTACTCCCGCTAAAATCACTTTCAGTGATAAAATACAGTTACTTTCCAATCAATCTAACACAGTACACGTATAGTTTCATTGCAACTAATAAATAAAAGTCCGGATTTCCGCCAGTTAGTAAACTAGATTTCCCTAGGACGGGCTTCCATTAAAAAGAAAGATCTCGAGAGAAGAAACGTCAAAAGAAGAATATATTAAAATAAGAGGGGGAATATTCGTCACTGGGCGAGGGACCCACTTAACATTCCCCGAAGCCGGCTTCACGAGGTCGCGGTTAGCGACGGAATTCCCGTGGAATCGTCAAGTCGTTTCACGTAGAACTCGATTTATTTCTCTCATATAATCGAGCCGAGCCTGCTGCTGCCAGCATGTAAAAGTGCAACGATGGGTAAAGAAGGAAGGAAGAAAGGAAGAAAGGACGAGCACACAGGTGGAAGGAAAACAAAGTGGGAGAAGGTAGAAAGGGCAGAGAGCTGGCTGAGATTGGATCGAGAGTGCGTCCCCGGTGCGTACGTGTTGGTTCGCTCTTTATGAAAGGCGAGTAGCTAAACCGCTTTCGATTTGTAATCCGGACAGAGACGCATTCGTTCCTAGATTTACAGGCGAACTTCTGCAAGTAAGAGGAGAAGATAGCGAGGCGAGGCGAGAAAGGAGGGTGAAAAGTCAGAAATAAAAAGGGAGGGACGCATAGCTGAGAGGCAAGCGTCGGACCAGCAACAGAGGGAACGATCGCCGGTGGTATTTCGATTCAAAGGAGCAATAACGCTCAAATCCGATTTGCGCTCGCTGCCTCCGCCACAATCCACCGCCTCTAACTAGCTCTGCCTCTATCGCGCAAAATATTTCATCTGCTCGCGTTCCAGTAAGAAACAGGGCAAGTGACGGCCCACTTTTCCCTTTTTCAGAATTATCGCATCTTAAACATAAATCGACGTCTAAAGATGTACATTCTTATTTATTAATATTCAATTGCATTTATAATTTTTCCGAAACTATTCCTTTAAAATATATTTCAAATGCATCTTTTTCTTTCTGTTTTCAGAGGGTAGTAATTTGATACACTTTGTTTGTCTGTAGAGCGTGTAGGAGATATGGAAGGGGTTACTATATACTTTTTCAAGCATAATTTTTATGTAATTCTTTTTACGTTATATAGCAGGTCATTTTCTATAAAAATGTATTAAGAGATAAACTAAACGTACCAAATTGCACTGCATTCAGTCATAACATATATATTTGTAGATATACAGGATATTTTGTAACCAATTCTACATAAAAAAAAAATGTCTTAGTTTTCGAGAAAATCGAGATTGAAAATTCAACTGCTCCAACAATTTTTCGCTAATCCCCTACTGTTTTTGGATATTCGGCGGTGTATGATTCTCTAGAAAAACTTAGTTTACTAATTATTACACGTGATTTCACGATTATACGTGACATACGTGTGTCACAAGTGTAACCATGACCTCTAAACACGCTCTATCCCGAAAAAGTCACTATCTTTTGATAAAATAATTAATAAATTGACTGTAATTTTTGACTATTATTAATCTACCTTATTTTTCAAATGAAAGTAAAAGGATCGAACCGTCTCATCTATATTTTTACGTGGACGGATACTTGCACGTGTGCGCGCGGAGAATTTCGCGACAACGGAGATTCAATAAATGGAGAAAATATACAGATTTCGGTACGATGTTCAGCAGATGGAATAAATCTCTGTCGCTGGCCTGTAATCGTTTATTTCTGCTCGCGAAAATATGAATTTACACGGACGTCCACCAGCGCAGCAGTATCACTTAAATTTATGGTCAACCTCGGTTATTACTCGAATGAGCAAACACTGCTTTCCCCTTTTCATTTTTTCAAATCTTGGGATTAACGATAGCAAGTCATTTGTGATCCCCTTGAGTGTCGAACGTTAATCGGATATTTGTGCAACGAAGTGAAAGAAATTAATTCCATTTCCATTCATCGAGGGAACATTAATCAGTCGTGCAAATTGAAAAAAACGGATAAATCAATAACAATTGATCGAAAAATCCCCAACGCTCGAGAAGAGGAGGGACATTTAAGTTTAATACGCTAAAAAATCGTAGTTGTTCGCGACGATCATTCTTTCTAGTTGTAAAAAAAAAGAAAAAGGAACGCGATATAGTTGCGTGATATTAAGTCTTGATGGGACGATAGCACACGTCAGTGACATAAAAGTTTTTTCAACGTACCACTATCACGTGCAGCCTGGTCCTTCTGTGAATTAAAATCTCAGACGTGAGTGAGCTTTCACGCTGGATAGTATGTGCACTCCACGCGTCAGAGATGCGCATCGCACCTAGACCAAGTGTCATCGACGCGTCGTGTTATATGTACGTCTGGTGCATTCAGTTGAAACTGTATCGTCGTGCTGCTTTTTCCCCCTCCCCTCCCCCCCCCTTTTTTTTCTTCTTCTCATTTTTGAACGGACAACTTCACGCAATATTTTCCTTTTCTCTTTTCTCTTTTCTTTTTGTTCGAGGGAAACAATCGTCTCGACACTTCTCCTCCGGTTACGTTTCAACAATTGTACCCTCTCATTATCGAATCTCCCTCGCTCCAGCGAGGAAGCGACTATTCCGGTGTAACGTTTGTAGGTTCAAGGTCCTTTATCTTGACGAATTATAATCGCACGAGAAAGATCACGAGAAAGAACACGAGAAAGATCACGTTTCTGATGAAAATCGAGATCTGAGAAAATGAACGCGAGGATGTATATTTTACGCAGGTCGTACTTGGTCAGAGTGCAATTAATAAAAATGTAAAGATCACTGTGTCTGTCATTGAAGTAAATATTTGAGAAAATGAAGCTGAAGGTGTACATTTTTTACGCTGATCGTGTGCGATTGGTAAAAATGTAAAGAAACGGTAAATTTACGTTCCCAATGTCTCGCAGATATAAAACCAATTCTTTTCGAAAATTTTATAAAAAATCCACTATAATTTCTCTTGTGATTAAATTTGATATTCAAATTTATTGGTTTGTCTTAATTCGAGACGAGATTTCGAAGCTCACGTAACGAACGTGCGTGAATCATTATTGTAAACGAAACCTTCGCAAAAAAATTGGCGAGGAAAGAATCGCACTTTCTGACACTGGTGACGTTCTTTCAAAACCTCGCAGTTGCACGCGTGCCAATTTGACGAACAAGGATAGGGACGATGGAAAAGGGAAAAAATGAGAAATACATCTAACCAGTCAGAAGATGGATGCATTAAATAGAAAAATGTAAGAGAGAGAGAGAGAGAGAGAGACAAAGAAAAAGACAGACAAAAAGAGGTGAACACGTTACGTGGAGCAAAACGGACGGTAGGCAAACATTAATCAGAAAAGACAATGACGCTGCATACGTTCGCGAGGTGTATAATAAACATCTCATTTAACGATTCTGTATCACGTTCTCCATTCTCTGGCATGCACGCCGTTTTGTTTCGAAATGGCAGCAACGCGAGGCGACCGGCTCGTATTTTAATAATGTCTGGAATGACACGTAGAAACGATGATTAATTAGGCGATCATATTGCACAGAGTTCATCGAACGTTTAATTGATAATTAGAAGATAATTTCGACTTTCGAAATCGGAAAAGAATAACGAAACAGTATAATTATATTGGTAAATTATTATAATTAATATGACGCATGAACATGAACCAATCGGTGAGTATGAATCTCTCGTTAGAAATAATTTGCAAATGTTATCCACGTTACAGTACAGACTTTGTTGAGAAAAATGTCACTTTTGATCCAAGAATGACCATCAAAAATCTGGAAAGAGTTCCGGGATAATAAAGTAATACAGAGTTGATAAACGTGGCGGGGAACAGCTCGGTTCAAATGTAAAAATAAGAGTGAAAGTGTTTTGCATGGTGAACGGAACATGAAACAGCTTTTACGTAATCTTGCGCGCAGCGCGAAAGCTATCAGTAATGAAAATTCGTAGCGGTGCGCGGTGAACAATAATTAGCAGCAGCAGAGGTTGCAACTTTAAAATTAAGTGTCGTAAATTTTAATGAACTCGGTTTCGCCTCGCTCGCACACGCACGTGCCTCCTCGCGCGTCTGCGTTTGCGCCGGTATCTCGAAAAGATTGCTCCTCGAGACGGGAAGCTGGGTTGTCGCAGACGTGCCACGTTGAATCTGCCCCGTCGCTATTTCCGCGCCAGTTTCTCCCTATCTTGTCGAACATCTGCCGCATACGCGCAGTACTTCAATTTATTTTTCTTCCATCTATCTTCCAGATAAGTAGATAAGTAGCGGTTCATTTTAGAATTATTAATTCTATTGCAAATAATAAAAAAAACTGCACGACTTGCACCCCAGTACGATTTTTTGCCATAAAATTTTATTGATACGCAAACATTCGAATCGATAGAAAAATCACATCGCTCAGTACCAGACAACGCCACTCCCACTCGAGGTCTAGTCCACGCCCCCTCACGAATCACGTGACCCAAATCAACCAATCGCTAATTTTCGTTGCATCAGCGTTGAAGAGGCCCGATTTTCTGGGTTACCTCCGCTAAAATCACTTTCAGTGATAATATTATCAATTCTATGACAAATAAATAGTGTAAAATAAATAGTAATAAATCAGCATTATATCCAAAGACTCTTTCACTTCCTCCATAGTCAATCTCTCAAATTTTTTCTATCATTCAACTCCGGTTTACCGAGTACTTGCTCCGCAGCATCGTTAATATTCGATCGAGCACGCATAATCAAGCAGCACCGCGCACTCAATTATCTTCGCAGTAACTTCATTACCGATTCTGTTACGCGCTTATAAAACGCACGCTTTAATAGTGTACGATCCACGCACGGTCGGCCGTTCGTGCACCGATCGAGGCAACAACTGATCTATTAATCAAAGTTGGCGTAATTGAATTTCATTGGGATCGTTTTTTTCGAAGGTTTGCCAGAACGCGTTCAACAACGATTTGGCGAATCTGGCGGATAAAATCGACCAGTTTCCAAAGCCCTTAAGAGACCGCACCGCGCCGATAATTATGGCCGATCGAAAATCATGGATTATTGCACATTTACCAAGCGCAGGCTATTGACGCGTCGTAAACTCGAGGCCATGTCGCGACAATTAACGAGCCTGTTAGTCACGTGAGCACCTGGGGTTCTATCGACTCCTGCGGTGAAGACACGCAGATCATTTTCGATAAGAAAGACGAGTAGGAAGTACGCTATTTCATTTCTTCCAGACTTTATTAATCATTAATTAAGTTAAAGTGTCAAACTTTAATGTCCAAATGTCAGAAGGCTGCCTGATTATACGTGTCTAATTCTACATGTGTGGATAGTTTAACGATGCAATACAAAAGGTCTATGCCATTTTCTGCCCTTACTATTAAAATCGAACGTAAATTGTCACCTGTATATTCGTCACGATTTCCATTCATCACGATTTCCATTCACACGTCGTCGATCAAGCAATCACGATCAAACGATCTCTCCGTATTCTTTGATCTCTTATTGTCCCGCCGTTTGTTAGAGGAAACACGATGGAATATGCAGAAACGAAGAAACCAGCGTTTCTAGCCGTTCCGATCGATCGATTATCAGCCCTTGTGTATGTACAAGCGCGCGTTTAATCACTGAATCGATTTATGAGTCGCGGCCATGCGAGGATCCGCGATAGAACGATAGGGAGCGCGCGTGTTCCGCGCGAGTATATCTCGGTAAGCTTCGTTTTTCAATGAGGTTCACACCGGACTCGACCCCGTCGCTCGATTTTCATTTGCCCTCCGATCTTACTCGTCAAACCATCTCGCGTTTCAACGAACAACGATTTCTCCGATTGGCGACTCCATCAATTACGACTCGCGGGCCTTCTCCTTTGCCTTCGCGAAGAGCGATCTTTGTTGGCGTTGCGTTTGATCTCAAACGAAAAGTAAATGACCTGCAACGTTTGTGAATATTTGACATACAACTGCGTTTCGCCCGCAATTTTTTTCAATTAACTTGCACTTTACTCGTGTTCTACTTTATCGAGACAACGAGAGGGAGTTTCAAAGATTCGCAGCATTTCGTAATATTTGTTTCGTCATTACTGAACCTTTATCTAGATCGTAGAATTTTAATGAAACTTCAGGAGATTGAAGTATACGTAACAACGCGATCAATTATTGTTTGATCCTTAATGGAAGTTAATATTTGACTTCGTCCGCATTCTGCACTGTAAAATATTCCGCGGGCAAATCTCGAGCTGTTCGCTGTGCTTAATCAAACATCCACTGCATACATAATTACAAGGTTTTGAGGAACCTCCATTTTGGCAAACCTTCTATGTTACAACCTGTTACGACCTGTTACAATCGAAAAATAAATAAATAACGAAATTATTTTCCATTTCAAAAACGAAATATTTATGTTTCTCGATGTTCTTTCAAGAATTATTTATTTTGCCTTGGAATTAACCATTTGTGCCAACGAGATGCTACGTCAGAAATGATATATACATCGATCGAATTATTTTCACCGCGTTTTTAAAAAATAGAGTTATTTTTCAATTTCCTACCAAGCAAGTGGAGAGACCAATGCAGTGGAGGGGGTAGCGCTAGCGATCAGGAATGTAGGGGCAACGGCCGCCAGTTAGCTACACAATTTTTCGAGTACGAACGTGTTTATGACACGGGAATCCTACGGCGTTTTCTCGTAGAAAATCACGTTGCATTTGAAACTGACCAAATTTATGAGACGTCTAGTTTAGCAACTGCTCAAATGGTTTAGAAATTCCACATCACAAGTATCACGTATATCTTTGGCCTCAACACACAGATTAATAAAAAACTGCACGACTTGCACCCCAGGACGATTCGTCTCACTGAAAGGCCCAGAAGCAACTGTTCCGACTAGGAAACGAAGACGACTTTTTTGCCATAAAATTTTATTGGTATGCAAACATTTGAATCGACCAGACAACGCCACTCCTACTCGAGGTCTACTCCACGCCCTCTTGCGAATCACGTGACCCAAATCAACCAATCGCTAATTTTCGTTGCATCAGCGTTGCACCTGAAGAGGCCCCACTAAAATCACTTTCAGTGATAAAATGTTTCATTTCAATAATTTCTTGTCGTATAAATGCTTCACTGTCGAATAGAGGAAGCTCGTCTCGATGGCTAAAGCGTGTCACGTATGTCCAAAGTGTATTTTTAATACGCGATTACTCTAAAATACGTAACGAGAGTCGTCACGTTAAACGTGAAACATCGTTGGCCTGTAACGCAATATTCGGCGTGGCCGAATTCTTTCGTCGTCCATTGTCCCCCCACCCGAGGGATGGGGGCAAAGGACGAAACGACGAAAGCGCGCAGAACAAACATAGCTCGGCTAATAGCCGCGCTTCTCGTGTATGCTCTTTTCAAATGTCCACTCTCAAAATTATCCGCGAACAAAGGGCCCCCCGTAGGAAAATAGTGGAAAGAGAGGCGGTAGCCTCTATCTTCCATTTCGGCGAGCATCCGAGTCGCCGCGGTCTCTGTGTTTGAACGCGTCGTTGACCCGTTACGAACCACTCTCGCGCGGAGACCGCGTAATAAACAAAACTGCAAACGAGGCTCTCGACTCTCGGCCCTTTTTTCTTCTCGCGACGCTTCCTCGCGCTCTCCTCGCGAACGGTGAGGAAGTGGAGCGGGGCGAAAGCGAAATGAGAGACACGGTACCTCGAGGATACGCGTACGTGTCGTCAAACGTTACGTACGCGACGTGCGCGCACGCGTTTGTCGCCTCGCGTCTTCTCTGTGTCACCGTGCAAATTAAGCGCAACCAGTCTCGACGCGGCCACTCGTATCACTGCGCTGGAATCTCCGACGCGCGTCGATTTTCCTTCGCGGGATTTTCCGATTTCTCGCGCGGGCTAGGATTTTTGCTAGGGGACCAGCGATCCGCGACGTGTTCAGCGGAATATCGCCGATAGTTTTGTCGAAGGATTTTCTCGTTGAAAGTGGCAAGAACTTGCGAGGGAATATCGGAGGTATCTTGTGTGCTGACTTCGATAAATTTTTCTTTTTGCATTTGCGGAACTTTTGCTTGGAGGGGAAGGGAAATAGAATTTTGTCAGAAGTGCGTTTGAGGTGTCTCTGATATTTCTACCGAACGACTTTCGTTTCGGAAGTGACGGAAGAATTTAGAAGGAAAATATCGAAGTATCTTGCGTTGACATCGATAAATGTTTTTTCTCCTTTTTTTTTGGGGGGGGGGGGGGACCTCTAGAATTACTTATTTCGGGGCACGACTTTCGTTTCGGAAATAATAAGAATATCCAAGTATCTTCTATCAATAAATTCTTTCATTTTTCTGAGATCTTTGTCGAGGAAATAGAATTTTGTCAGAAACATGATTGAAATATAGCTATTTCTGCTGAACGATTTTCGTCTAGGAAGGTGGCAAGAATTTAGAACAAGTATCGAAGAATCTCGCGTTAACTTCAATAAACGTCTTTTTTTTTTTTTTTTTGGATTTCTAAGATTCTTCGGGATTGATAATTTGACATGTTTGAAATATCGCTGATACTTCTACTGATTCGAATAAATTTTTGTTCTTTTTGAGTTTCTGGAACTTTTCGAGGAAATAGAATTTTGTCAGAAGCGCGTTTGAAATATCGCTGGAATTTCTACGGAACGATTTTCGTTTGGGAAATGGCAAGAATTTGGAAGGAATATCGAAGCATCTTGTACCGATTTCAATAAATATCTTCTTTTTTTTTTTTAATTTTTAGAATCTTTCCGAGAAAATAGAATTTTGTATCCTGACGTGCTTGAAATATGTCTGATATTTTTGTCGGAAGATTTTCTCTTCAGAAATAGTAAGAATTTGGTGTCTTAGAGTGATATCGATCAACTTTCTTTCGGATCTCTATGATTTTTTGCTTCGAATAGAACTTTATCCGACCTGTTTCAGATATCATTGACATTTCCACTGAAAGCAATGTTTCTCTACTTAGGAGCGAAAATATCTTCACCATCGTTATCGCCAAAGACTTGATATCAAATTAAATTTCGAATTGATACAAATTGAAATACATATAAAATATAAATTGAAGTCATCTCGAATGTAATACTTCAAATATTAAGAGATATTAAGTTTAGTTTAGCGCAGATAATTAATATGCGTTTGTAGCACGCGAACTTCATCGAACCTCTAATTAACAATACACTAATGATGTGCTATCTGTTATTCCAATCACGTACTTTTGATCAATTTTAATTAACAGATTCTTTTGTCAGGATATCGTGAAAACGAACGTGTGCCGCGTACGTTATACGACATCGTATAATGAAGTGTCAATAACTTTACCTGTATCGATACACGGAAATAAAATATAAATAGTGAAACGTACATGGAGAGAGAATAATTTGTATGCTGGTTTCATTACGAAAAAATATTTTTTTAAGACAAACAGTTTCGCGAAAGAATGTTTCACTGATAAATACGATCGCACATTTTATTTGTAACAGTACAAGTATGATCTAGTTTTACGTTATTTTACGTTGTTCGTGCCAGTCTCTCGTAACCAAATGATATATATAATTGAAACTAAGTTCGTTTTTCTATCTTTAGTACGATAAATTTCACGGAGAATTGAGACTGAAATAATCGTTTCCGAATATAAATATAAATCTCGGTATACCTTTCTACAGAGAATTAAAATTAAATTCGTCCTGACACAATTTCTTCCAAAGTGTCAAAAAATCCAAAATCGTCTCACCTTTGATCTTAATAAAAAAGCGACATTAATTATTTTCCAACTACCGAAGAACTACTAAAATTCATAATTTATGGATTTATAATTTTTGTAAATGTAGAAATCTCATAAATATAAAACAGTGTATGATCTCCAAAAATAACCATTTAAATCCCAAATTCATTCTGATGCAAAATTTCCTCCACAAAATAATTCAAATAATCACTCGTACTTTAATTTCGACAAAGGAAAACAACGCTGATTCTTTTGACAAAGATCAAAACGAGCAATTTCTAATTTTTACAAATGCAAATATCTTGTAAATGCAAGACAGTGTATTTCTAGAGATTTAAATGATTTTTCACAAGAAACAAACACACCGTTGCGTTATAAGTTTCTCTTATCCGAATGCCTCTGATAAAAATTTTCCGCGTCGGTAGCTGTAGCTGCAAGTCAAATACGAGCTGGGTATTCCCAAAAGTTACGAAAGAATAAGGATTCATCCTTACGCGCGTTAGCAGATCGCTAGACGAGACCGCAGCCATACACCGCGTATCGTTATTTTTCAACATCTTCATTTCGTTACGCGCCTCTGCTTCCCTTCGCCACGGTTTCTTTGTCTCTCAGCCGAAAACAAGAAATGTATGCTAAACTTATGCGGGTCCGCCGATAAATTTGCATGGCAGATACTGGGTATTCGTAGCCGTGGAATAGAGCAAGCTGTGCGGTTACGATAACACGAAGCTACCACAGCGGAGATACGTGCGATGTCTACATACGTAAACGTATGGTAACTCTTGCCCCCTCGATCGACATCGGCGTACAGACTGACTTCTGTTTTGGCACCGGCGTTTTCCATCGTTTCGTCGATTTCGATTCAACGGGCGTTCGATGCCCCGCTCTCTTATCTGCGTTCAACTTTCCACCGTCGCGCGGTTTCACTTCGCACCTCTTTCGCAAATCGCTCGTAGAGTCGAGCGAACCTCCTACAGGTGGAAAACTGTAATTACGAAATCTAATTAATGCAGCGACGATTGCGCGAAAAATAATAATAACAACAAATATTTCAGTCTCTCTAAACTGAAAGGTAATGTCGACGTTTCAAACAAAAGAAACGCGGTGAAAACTTCGAAAAATTAAATTTACTCGATTTTTGGAGAACCGCGAGAAGTTGTACAGGGTTGGAAGAAAAGTTCGTCCGTGGCTGTCATAGATGAATTCTGCACCTTCGATTTGATGGAAATCCCGCCGCAAAATTGATTTTAAATTTCAAAGTTAAAATTTTTTCTCTTTTTTTCTTTTGCATTGTATTCCACTTGTCACAAAGGAAAAACCTGACCTGTTTCTTTGGGAAATGGCAAAAAAGTTTCTTAATCACTTAATACTGCGGACGCGTGCGTTCTAACAGCGACTTTATGATTCTGGACGCGTGGATGTAATATTTACATTTCGAATGACGTTAACAGTTTTATATTATATTACAGTTAAGGTAGTTTTATTAGTTCTATCAAACTGATGCTACAACTATGAAAAATCAAATGTCAGTGAAACTTAATCCAGAATCATAAAGTCGCTGTTAAAACGCATCCTAACAGCGACTTAATGGTTTCTGGACGGATGGATGTAATATTTACATTTCGAATAATGATTTATATTATATTATAGTTGAGATAGTTTTATAAGTTTTATCATACTGATGCTACAACTGTGAAAAATCAATGTCAGTGAAACTTAATCCAGAATCATAAAGTCGCTGTTAGAACGTATGAGTAAGAAACTTTATTGATATTTCACAAGAGAACTATTAGGTTGCGACCTGTAGTTTCTTGGAAAAGTTTTGCCTTCGCGATGAGTAGAATACAATGCAAAAAAAAGAAAAGAATTTTCTTTTACCTTGAAATTCGATATCAAAGTCAATTTTACAACAGGTTCTTTACATGTATCGAAAGTGTAAAATTCATCTTTTCTTTCCACCCTGTACTGTTCGAGAAGGGAACGTTGTCTGAATGAAAACGAATGCGTGCAATTATATCTGTAATTGATTACCGCGCTCGAACGCGAAAAAACGAAGCTGATTTTCAAATGAATTGTTTATGAGACACTGAAGAAAAACGTACGTGGTAGAGTACGCGGCGTTCCGCCGAAAAATCGCTGGTAATTCGCTTACGTTCGAATTAGTTTGACCGTTAACAGCTATCGGAGTTAGTTAAGCGTGTAACAGGCCGGATATTGGAAATTATATTTTAAGACCGCAACGATAGGCACTATTAATTTGAGCGGCAAACAGCCGTATTACATTACGATTAACATTCATTAGTTATCCCGTGCTTCATCTACCGGCTAGAAAGTCGCGCGCGTTGTTTGCTATGTATATGGCACGATGGTGTTAATTCATATCAATCAATTTTAAGTATTGCCGTTTAATTATTAATTTAATTATAACTTAAACGTATATTCGCCACATTAAACACACGACAACGTTACAGGGATCTGTAAACGACGCGTTACCCGCTCGAGTGTCAATTCTCTCGTTGCCAGCAAAGTCATTCGCGATTTTAAAAATTTTATACACTTAAAGATTTAACAAAGAGTAGATTTTCGTCTTCAAGATCGATTCCGTTTTTGATGGAAGAAATAAAATTTTTATCACTTTTAGAAACGTTCGATCTGTCTACAAAAGGAAATGAACTCACGTCTGTCAAAGTAGAGTCTTCGCGCCTTAAAGTGAGATCAAGCGAACCGTTGTGCGATCCTCTTTCACTAATTGACGACGATGAAAAATTAAGGAAAGGTCACATCAGTCGACTAATTTTTCATTGTCATTGATACGTGAGTTTCCATCTGTTCTACGAAAAAAATCTCAATTTCTAATCATCGTCAATTCGCCGTATATTTTGCATAATTGTGCACTGTTACAGTGCAGATTTCAATAAATCTGTCTCACGGTATTTTCTCAGATTTTCTAAAAAAATCACATTTAAATTAAACTAGTAAAATTTAAACGCGATAAAAAATTTTTTACAACACTTTTATTTTCTAGACGAAAAAAGACAAACTATTCCTTAAAAAGAGAAAGCACAGGTCACCTCTCTTTCTCTCTCTCTCTCTCTCTTTCTCAAAAGTTGACTATGTTTCTATTGTTAGAAGAAACTGGAGAGGAATGACGATTTCAGTGGAACAATGGCGCGGGTATCGTAGATATTGCGCACGGTCAGTTACCGAGGAAGTTCGATACCATTCGGAATATACGATAATGGCGGACGAAACAAGCACAACGAACATAAGCGGTCGGATTGGATAAGCGTACGAATCCACTGGGCCGTTCATGATTGTCACTAAGTTTTGTTCCTCTGGTTTGGTACGGTCACGGTGTAACGACAACGTTCGTGTTACCACATCTCGTGCAGGCTGTTCATTCTCGGTTTGGTCCTTTTGCGGGGCCATTCGCAAGCAGCTTCTATAATTATTTCGCCACTCGCGCGGACGTCTCCGCAATCGGTGCGACGTTCAAACGTCTGATCACGAACTGATCGGAAACATTTTGACGACGCTGTTGGACACTTTTCCTACGTTGGAATTAAATTAATTGAAACGAGGTCAAAGCGAGGCATATTAACTCGTTTGTTTGATTTTATTTGTGTGAAATGAATAAACCATGGAGTTTGAACATTAATATGTACGCCCCCCCACTCAGTGATCTTAGAACAAATATACTATATTTATAGAGTAAAAAGGGCACGATAAATGTAATATTTACAATATAAAAGTATCAATTATACGCACATATTGTATGATTTATATTGTATATAATCATATAATTTATATGCAACATACAATATAAATTTATAATAAATACAATACGTATAGTGTAGTTAAATGGAATAAATATGAAACACGTTTTATAGAATAAA
This sequence comes from Melipona quadrifasciata, assembly GCA_001276565.1. NCBI lineage: Eukaryota > Metazoa > Arthropoda > Insecta > Hymenoptera > Apidae > Melipona > Melipona quadrifasciata. Next base: position 387,926 of record KQ435762.1, on the reverse strand, counting down.
AACTGTTAGTGTATCAATACATTGTGTTATTACATTATTATGTATATTATTACATATATCGTAATATATATTGTATTGTGAAATATATACAACCCACAACAAGTACTGAAATTATTAAAAATAAAATTGAGCAGGAAACCTCGGCTCGAAATGCAATGGCTTATAAATAATTTTCCGAGAAATAAGTTCGAGGCGAGAGCGGTGATAAAATTTCCAGCTGAAAGTTCTATTACGAATGACCGACAATAAACACGGAAATGAATCGCGTGTGTAGCAGGTGGCGAAAGAAATCGGAGGTTTAGTCCACCCTACTTCTGGCCGCTATAGAATTTCTAAGAACATAAGCCTTTCGCTTGAATCTTTCAGCTAACGATAAGAAAGAAATATTCCCATTATTTTTCGCCGTTCGCTGTTTCTATTTTAAAAGCGAGAATATGAAACGAAAAACGATCAAGAGAAGTGTTATTCAAATTTACTTTCCTGAGAGTTATACTTCATAAAGAAAGTTAAATAAAACATCGTCAAGTTTCGCAGAATTTGATCTATGATAATATTATACTGCAATTATATTTCAAATAGATCGTTGTGAACTTCACAAATTGCTCCAGAATTTCAAATCCGAGCTGTACAACTATATTTTGCAACAAAAAAATTTAGAATTTTAAGAAAAATCTAATCTGCAGCGATGTTTAACCCAAATAAATTGTACTTGGCAACAAAAGTTAAAATTAAAAATTACATTTCGCAAGAAAAAGTCAAATAAAATGTCCTTCAACTTCGCAGAGATTTAGCTTCGGAATTTTAAGAAAAATCTGATCTGTACCAATTCCGCACAAATTTCGCTGGAAAATTTAAAAAAGAAATTCGATCCGTGCCAATACTCGACATAATGACATAATCACAACGAAAAGCCAAAGGGAACATCAGAAGAAAACTGAAGAGGCATTTCACCTGGTACGTACAAACCGACACTTTACAGCTCATTCTTACAGCGGCTGTAAAATATAGCAGCGGCGGAAAGAGCCAAGAGCGATTTCCAAAGGATGATTTATCACGGCTATATTCCAATTTCGTTGGACGGCTATCAAAAGGAAGGCCGGCGACACAATTGAAAGTGGGGGCGAGGCAGCTCATTTTCCAAACGCGGGGAAGTCATTCGTCAACGCAAACATGTTCAATTTCTCCGGCTCGTTCCGGCCGTAGGAGGACGAAGATTGGCAACCGGCAATTCCCGCCCGATTTCCATTTCGTACGTTACAACTATAGGAGCAGGCCAATCGAGACGAAGAGAATTCAGCGGCCGATTCCGATTTCGCGATCAGCCAGGATCAAATCGTCGAAATGGCATTATGCTATCGCACCTGTAACCATCTACCAACATCTGACAGCACATATTTAATAACTTCGATGAGTATTTAAAGAAATGGAAATTTTTGTCATTTTTGATTTATCAATAATTTTCTTGAAATCAATGAACGATAACAACGATTGATAGTACGTAATGAAAGTGATCTACTACGTAATAAATATCTCAACTGATGAATTAGACGGTATAATTCCTGTTAATCGTCCAATTAAATATTAAAATGAATCCAGTTAATGATAAGAATAAGATATTAAAAATTAATTTTGATCGATGGTAAGTAGCCAATCATCTGAAAACTTCAATTCCTGAGGAAATTGCAATAATTATTATTGCTGATGTATAAAATATGCACGTGCATCGATATATATATATTCATGCAAAAAAAACATTACATAATTATACTTGAACACATAGTAGTGACTATTTAGAGACAAAGTAAGTAAGGGTACCAAATTAGATTGTTTTTCTAAAACAAGAAAAAGCGCAATTTGAGGCATTTTTCAAATGACGAATAATTTCGGAGATAATTGCATTTATAGATTAAAATGGGACACTCTGTATAGCTTGAAATTTATCATTCGGGGGTTTATACATCTTCCCGTTCAAAATCTTTTGGATTCGATTGCTGTCTTTTCGATCAACGACTTTTCAGACGTATGTAAAACTTTTATTTGAATCAATTAACTTACTCATTAGCTTAATTTTTAAATACTACGGGGAGAATGTAAAAATTACAAGTACCAAACAACAGAGGTGTTCAGTTAAATTACTATTAAATTACGAAGTTCGCCAGTTGACATTGTTGAATAATTATCATTCTTCAAATTCTTTAGAAATTAACAATGCCGAAGTAGCCAGTATCAAAAAAAACTCGAACACTGAAACTTCCATT
>KQ435762.1:347166-363395 GCA_001276565.1 Melipona quadrifasciata | reverse complement strand
GCACCAGTTTCAGTTTCTGCGAATGAAACGAAGCTTCATTGTACAACTGTACATAACTTTGGACAGCGAGGGGTGGATGATCGAGTAGACCGATCTTTGGACTACGACCAGAGCAACGTGAAGTTCCGCATCTGCATCCGTGGATTGCACGAAGGCGGGAAGAAACTTTGCTTATTTAGCCAACCGAGATAGTCGAGAGTTAAGCAACTGCCTTCTGCCAAAAATGACTTCCCCCTACGAAATTTTGGAGCGGTCTTGTCGAATCGGCGCGGTGTATTTGTTACGTTTACTATGGTTTACAGTTACGAATTCAATTTGGCGAAACATCGGAAATACACGTTGTAATAATCGTATATGCTTTGCGATGTCTACCAGATGCTTTAAAGAAAATTAAATTACAGACAGCTGAAAAGTACTAAAAAGAAGAAAAAGAAAAACTAAATAAAAAATTGCACGACTTGTCTCACTGAAAGGCGCAGAAGTAACTGTTCTGACTAGAAAATGAAGACGAGTTTTTTGCCATAAAATTTTATCGATATTGACAAACATTTGAATCGATACGAAACAAATTAGAGGCGCGGTCGCTCAGTTCCAGACAACGCCACTCCTACTCGAGGTCTACCCATGCCCCCTCGCGAATCACGTGACCCGAATCGACCAATCGCTAATTTTCGTTGCATCAGCGTTGCACCTGAAGAGGTCCGATTTTCTGGGTTACTCCCGCTAAAATCACTTTTAGTGATAAATCATTCACAAAAAAAATTGTATTTACAATATTTCAACAACTCAACAATTATATATAATACCAGATTTGTGAAATCTCGAGTTTCTTTTAGCGAGCAATGTTCATCATCGCAAGTAGCAAAGAAATTACCCATATTCTTATCAGATTTTATATGACAATTCTTCAACTAACTTACTGACAAAAAGCAACAAAAACACGATATCGTCCCAGTGCAAAACTATGATTCAACGAACCATCGACAAAGCCCATCGAACGTTCCTAATCCAGGGAATTCCTGTGACACGGTAAAGGAGAATCGAGCTGATTATTCCGACACGAGCTCGCGGCCGCAAACAGGGGAGGATTAATGGCGCGGGGTTAGGTGTTAACGCACGGCCGTGTGTTTTATAACGCGAAAGAGGCATGCGGCTTGTCTTGTCGCGGGCTCGGGCTCATTTATTCCCCGTTCGAGAACCAATGGCGAGAACCGAGAGAAACAGGAAGATGAGAACCGAAAGTTTACGCGAAAACAGCGTCGCCGTGACACCACTTAAGTGGCTATGCTGCGTCTCGTAAACGAGAGAGAGAGAGAGAGAGAGAGAGAGAGAGAGAGAGAGAGAGAGAGAGAGAGAGAGAGAGGTGGCCCCCGACCAGCAATTTATCACTAATAATAGCGAGCTGTGTATCGAGCTTTAATTTACCGTCGTGTCGACGTTAATCAATTTTATCGGGCAAGATAAACCGAACTGACGCTTCCTTCCGTTCGTACGCTCTCTGCGCCCGGGCCGTGGATTTTCCTAATAAATCAAGTTCAGGTTCTCGTTTGAAGGAACGTTCGTTGCCAAGAGCGATGCCGGTATTCAATTTTCCCTAACGGAATCAGTCGCTCGCGGTTGACTCTGCGGACGAATACGGAAAAAGATCGGCGGAACTTCGTCGGACGAATTACCTCGCAGAATTTCACGGCGAGCGATCGCGCTTTTGAATATTTTGAATATTTTTCTTTTTTTTCTTTTGCGCGTGTTAACGATGTCGACTGCGTATTTTCAAAAATTGCAAAAAAAAAAACGGCTGTCGATCAATTACGAAGTTCCAAAATTAAATATATTCAACACTTTCTCAGCGGGATGGGTTTGAAACGACAATTCCGCGTGAGAAGTGTCATTTGTGTAAGAAAATTAGGACTGTAATTATGTAAAGAATTTTTGCGAACGATTGTATTTTGATTATTAACATTGTGACAATCTTGTTAAAAGACAAGAATATTCTTGTCAAAAGTCATGTTAATTTCTATTTATTTTAATCGTCGTTCAAATTGTAGTAACTTCTAAAATATTCTGATATAATTTTTTCAGCGTTAATAAATATTTTCATTTAACCGAACCACCAACGTCAAGTGCACGTCGTGAAAATGTTAAAAATTTTACCACGCTGGTTAGGTTTGCAAAGTACTCTTGATGCCCTTCCAGTGATAACCAGTATCTCTTTCAACACGCGCCGTGGAATTAGAAAAATAATTCTAATTATTCCGCTGGACGTGAGCACCACAGTGGAAAATAAAAAAATTGCGACGATTTAATAAAGTCTTTTGAAAATGATTTCCACGAGCCCTTTGGCTCTCGTAACGTCGAATAAATGACCTTGGATAACCTCGTTCTAGGACAATGAACCCTCGCCTCGGACCGAGTTGAGCGTTTGACTAAAGAGAGATACATGACAAAGGTTTTCTCGAAATCGCGAAGGCGCCTTCGCCTGCAAACTTTAAAGAAACTTCTTAAACAAACTTACAAACCTGTTAGACAAACTTTGCATCCATTATAAATTGTCTTTCTCGCGGAGCGGAGTAACTCTCGTTTCGTTCGGAACATTTTCCTTTTCGAAAATTTTTCTTTCCCTGCGCAAAGATAGAAACCGTACCGGCCGCTGTAAATTAAAAACACCGTCGTTAAAAATCATTGCCGTTGTTTGGCTTGAATTTGAATTTCTCAAGCCTGTTGTATTTCGAACGTAGTTAGTTTGAAACGTTGTTTGAAACGGCTCTGACGACGGTGGCATAGGCAAGAAATGAAAATCAAAAAATAACTCGTAATTGGCATCGGATCAGGCGAATGACAAACCGGCTGGAGCGTAAAGATTCGTAGAAGGAAAGGTTATCGCGAAGCAAGGCTAGGTTATTGTAAGGTAACAAAGTCGATAGCACCGATTGAAACAAGGTGATAAAGACGATATTCCACTCTTCCTTTGCCTTTCGCCAGCAATTGTCCGTTATTGTTCTATCAATGCAGCCATTCCTTCCTTCATTTACCTCTTTGCCAGCCAAGTTTCTATCGGCACGATATCGTCCCTTGAAAACAAAATTAAACTTTCATCGTTACATCTTCATCCGTCGTTTACATTCCACTTTTGCATTCGCGGAAATTACTGTAGACGAAAATCGTTGTAGCAACGAAATATCGTTGTTAACACTGTTTTATACGTGTTAATGCCAAATCTTACTGTAATCAGGTCTTTTTAACGAGAGAAATTGTCGATTTAATGCACAAAATAATAATAATAATTTCTTAGTATTGTAAGAAAAAGAAAATTAGATTTCTTCGCTTCCTTTCTTTCCTTCTTTCCTTTCTTTTTTTAACAAGAGTTGAATTAACAACGAACGTAGAACTGGCGACATCTTTATAAAAACAAGGAAAATCCGTTTGCACAAGTATGCGCGATCAACTATTTATGGAGGCAGATTTTCTTAACGCGTCGTTCCTTCTTGGCGCGTCGTACAAAAACACGCGGTATGATCGACAATGATTTAGTCTCCGCCCTGAAGAGTTATCGGTAAAAATATCCTACACGTACGCTCCGAAAGGAAACCATCTGAGAGAATATCCTCCTCGACGAGGATGTTAACCCCGAAAGGATTTCTTTTTCGCGCCGAGCAGGCTGCCAGTTGGAGCAACCGGTAGTTTCAACAACAAAAATCCGCGCTCACCTCTCGTTCTCGTCTCTTTGCAGAGCGCCTTCGTCTCTATCGCTCATCCATTAGTCGCGGTTCGCACGATCGTGTTTATCTTTATTACTTCGGCTGGCGGAGTTGGGTCGAGGGGGGTTTGGTTGGGTTGGCTTGGGTTGGCTTGGGTTGGGTGTCTTGTTCTTGGGCGGTGGAAACCCCGGGTTGCACCTTCGGCGCAATTATCAACTCCCTTTCTTGCGCGAGGCCTGCGCGCGCCACACGTACACACAACAACGCCCTGTTACACCACGAGACACAATGTTTACAGTGCAAACACGAGCCACTCGAGAATTTGAATTCAATTCCAGTGCCCGGAGGGGGTGGGGGGAGGGGGGTTTCCTAAGGTACACCGGCAACCTGAAACGAGCGCGCCCACACGTTTTAACCTCCGTCTTGCCGCCGTAGAATCTCGGAAAGCCTTCATTATCGTTCCACAAAGGGAAAGAATATAGCTGTCTGGATGTCTGACGAGTGAGGAATTCTTTATTACGCTGGTAAAGTAATTTCCAGGGGGAGATATACGGGGAGATTTGTCCCGGAACCAGTCACCCTCCTACGCGTTCCATTCTTTAGACACATCCGCAAAGAAATGCCGGTTAAAACGAAAGAAAGAAGGAAAAAAAGAAAAAAGAAGAAGCATCGCGCCGGTCGCCGCGCGATAAATCACGCGAATCTCTCTGATAAATAGTACTTGGAACGACGGTGTCTCGTCGCTGAATATTTGGCGATGGGATGACTTCAGTTGCGTTCCTTTTTTTTCCAATTTTTTCTTTTTTTTTTTTTTTTTTTTTGAACGAAAAGAATAAAATTTTTCTTTTTTATATAATATATTTTAATATTAAATCACGCAGATAGGGGTAGTTACCCTTCTTTCTTCGACATAAGCGTTACTTGTTGTAAAGTATCGAAACGTTACACGTAATTTTCATTTATCAATGCTCAGTTTAAGGGAATGAAAATTTTGAAACTGAAACTGAAATATTCATACAAAGTACGATTAATAAAATATAATTTCAAGAGGGAGTATCGGTAGAACAGAGTTTTAAACGCGAAGATAAAATCTCGAGTGAGAGGAACACTCCAAATTTCTGGGTCTACGTAAAAACATTGGAGAAATCGATGGAACAATAAAAGTGTCGATTTGCAATTAATTTCGAGATATTCCGAGAGTTTTAATAATTCCCACTCAATTCGTAAACAACACTGAATTTCGTAACCGAGTTACGAATGGATAATGAAGCTAATTTATTTAAATTGACGCGAATCATTTGACGCGATTCGTCAAATTTGAACGCAGACGAGAACGATACATTTTTATTCCTTTAGGCACGCGTCGTTTCGCGCGATGCTACGCGAGCAAATTAATTTAGATCGGACGCATTGGCCGATATGAGATTTTTACTCGCCGCGAGACGATAATTGAATTTTCAGCCGCTATTTATACTGTTGTAACAAAACACAAAAAAAAGAAAGAAAAAAAAAACAACGCCTGCTATATCGCGTTACGCTTTTAAAATTGAAGCGTTAAATATTGCAGAATAATGTTGAAAGTAATGTGTTGGTGTTATCGGAGAGCGTGGCAAAAAATCATGGAATTATTACGCGGCAACGGCAAGTTCGCGAATGCCACCGGGATATCGCCGATATCTTGAATTTTAAATAACAATTAATCCACGCGGATTCTCGAGTGTACCGAAACGGACAAGCTTTACCACCCGGCGATAATTATTCTGCGTAAAACATACGCGGATACACGTTAGACGGAGCAGATTGTTCGGGCAAAATCAACATTCGTACGAAGATGAATTAAGTTGATCTATCCGGTAATTAAATTTATTTGCCAGTTCTCATGAAACACGATTCAACTATGTAAATACATGAATTTATCAGGTTCCATTAAACTATGCAGTGAAAGCCAAACTTTGCCCCGTAGTTAGGTGTAACGCGTTTAATGGCAAATATCGATGGTCCTCTCTCGCAATCTCTCTCTGGCTAAGATTAATCCCTCGAACGAAGAAAGAACTTTCGCTAAGTGGCCAGCGATATTCCGCTCGAGATACTACACCCGCAATGTCGCTGTTTATTGATTTAAATAATTTCTAAATTCAATTCGTCTCTTGCCGTATTGACGTTCTTGAGGATGTTAAATAAAAGCATTTACTTTAGTAGACAATATGCATTTTAATTGTAAACGGGCAATAGAGATATTTCAGGCACGATAAAATGAAAATGATATTCACGATGTTAAAAGAATCGTTTGTTATCAGAGGAAATATTGGACTTGTACCTGATTCAGGGTTGCTGAAATATTTGCTGTACCATCGACATTGGAATGTTAATGATTAATTAATTATTTTTGACATGCGTGCGTGTCTATGAGATTCTATGGATCCCACATCGAGATTCCTGGAACACTGTCTACGGGACGAAACGACTGGTTAATATTTCAACGTAGGACGCTACGGGGATTCTATTTATAACCTGGGAATTCGTCGGAAGACTGCCGAATCGCATAATCGATTCGACGAGTTCATTACCTGCCCCGTCCCCGATAGATAGATAGGAGTTCGCGCTAGTTCGAATAAATAGACTCAATGTCCACTAATTAAAATTTCGTCACCGACAAATGGAGTTCCGCTGTACGACCGAGGAACGCCGATCGATCATCCGCTCGCCGAAACGATCATCGAAAATTCGAACGAAATTCCAAAGTCCGCCATGCGCCGCCGCAAATGCGGAATACACCGCGAGGATACTTTCGCGATGTACCCCGCGAGATCTCTAGTTGCTCGTGCAACTCTGCGTTTCTACGTTTCACGAACGCTATCGAATTTCGCGAAACGACGATTTTTAATTAGGCGAGGCAGGCCGAAACTCTCGGTTAAACAAAGTTTTGATCCCCATCAAAGATGCCTAGCCGAGACTGTGGTAGGTGTATCAACGTACCAACAGGAAGTTACCTGTTGACGCGAGATGGCCTTCCTCTACGAATGGCGCGGCTAATTGTAAAAGTGGGACGATAAAGGCAGCGAGCGCCGCGCAACCGTGAGGCCTTCCGTGGGGCAACGGTCACCTGGCCCAGATGCAACCTGGCTCTCGCAGCTGTGAAACCTCGATCCAAGGGGGCTGCAGCTGCGAAAAACACGACAATCCCGAAACGGCGTTTATACGGTGTTTCGATTCTTTTTTTTTCTCTCTCTCTCTCGAACCGATGGCCCTTGATAGCGCGTACACCTCCACCGCCAGATCTCTCCACGTTGACAAATGCCAAACCCTTTCCGCCCTTTGCTTTCTCTCTTTCTTTCTTTCTTTTTGGAAGGGATGAATTGAATGGATTGAAAATAATACCTGGTGTTCTTTTATATATATATGGCTAATTGTGACTTACAAAGACAGTCGTTTGATGGTCGACTTTGTGATCCGCTTTGACGGTCAAAGACTTCAAAGCTCGTTCCACTTAACACTGTTTGAGAATATATTAACACTAGAACTACCAAAATGACTGTTTGAATATTTTACAGGTAAACAGTGTATTTCTGGGCACTTGAATGATTCTTTGTAAAATATATAAATAAAAGCTTGTGTTATAAAGATTCTTCCGTTTCTTTTAATTTTAACACTTCTGATGGAATTTTCTTAATTTTTAAATCGATTATCTGGAGTGTCGTTGAAAGAAGTAATCAGTGGGACGTGGATGTTTATAACGATATTAAATTTTTGTTATATTCTAGATTTCTATCGTATAAAAATATCGTATATTTTTCACGTTGCGTTAGATTACAGATCGAAGTTAGTTGTATTTTGTTTGTTCCGAGAAATAAAGTTAGAACGAAGCGTAATTGCAAATCTCGCAAACACTGAAATTTTTAAAAATTTACGTACGACATATCGTCTCACGCGCGCGCGTTTACGAGTAAAGGTTAGACATTCCGCGGGCAAACGAAAAATAAATTCAACCTGGAAAAGATTTCAAACACTCCGAAACGTACCACGACCAAACCAAATCAATGTAAAAGCATTGGAAGTTATAAAGCAACCACCGTCGAAGGTTCGCTGAGCATTGATTTCGACGTTCTTGGTTCACTTGGAGTATGTTAAATCTCGGCCGGTCGAAACTTGAGTCTATCGATCATGGATTCCAACTTCCTGTTTACACGGAGCCGCCACGACGCGGGGCGGATGTGATTGATGAATGCTATTGCAGTTGTTTACAATGGTCAGTTCCAAAAGCGGTGTGGTAAAGGTAGAGAGCTATCGGGCCATTTAACAGCCAGACCATTTGCCAGGTTTGAAAAATGTCAGAGCGAAAACCACCGTTGATCGCAAGATCTCTCTACGCGTCCCCAAAATCGCAAATTACGAACGTGTAAGCTGAACGAAAATATTTAACCTTTCCTCTCGCGAGCCGCACAATTTCGACGCACGGAATTCGTTGTAAATGCACGTGTATGTTCGTTAATCGGATGTTTGACGGTTCGATAGGTAGATCAGTTCGAAATTCTCCCATTAACTAGCGCGAAAGTCACAATGGAAATTTCACGTTTGACGGATTTCGATCGTGTTATAAATACTGATTAAACGTATACACAGTGAGTCAGAAAAGCCATTGCCACGCCTAGTTTCCTGGCGACATCCTTCCGTCGCCAACAGATGTTAATGTATCGTTTGTTCTCGCAAAGATGCCGCAAGAACAAGAATCGCCTGTTTGTGCAAATTTCTTCAAACATCGAACTACTCGTGAGTGCGTTTCGCTCAAACATTTTTACTTTCGAGCAATGTTCGAAAATCATGAAACATCGAACTAAACTCTGATTCAAAAGTAAGTACACACGTTGAACTGAAATCGCTTCAAAAATGAACAACAATCTGGCCAGTTTGTGAAAATTACTTACAAACGTCCAACTATTTGTAAACTTTCAAAACTTGCAATGCATTATAAGTATATTTACATTTAAATATTACAAGTATTACAAGTAAACATTTCTCGAGTAACATTTGAAAGCCAAGATATCGACTTTTGATGCAAGTACAATCTGTTGCCTATTTGTCAAAGTTTCATACAAACATCGACCAACTTACGAATACGTTTCAGTTACTTGCGAGTAACGTTCACAAACGTTATGAAACGAAACGCTGAAACTAAAATCGGCTCAAACATGCATTTGTGAAAATTTCTCGCAAACGTCGAACGAACTACTTGCGACTCTCGTCAATTCTCCGAAACCTGTGATCGTTCATTCTGTACAATTTGCAAGTACATTTTCTTCGAGAGAATATCGTTCGAAGACCACGAAACGAAGCTTAGACATCGATTTAGTCTAAACCCTGAAAGGCGATTCGCAAGTAAGTAGACGGTGGGCTCGATGCCTGCGCCAGTGAGGGCACATTAGTCGAAAGGGAGAGTGAAACAAATGGCAGAGGGAGGAGGGGAAGGGAGGCAGTACAGAAAAGGGGTGGAGACGGTGAATCCTTTGATAATTTAGGGCACGTTGCAAGAAGGAATAGCAAGGGGGCGGATGGTATTATTACGGTAATGTTATTAAAACTTCGCTTCTTCGGCTCCGGGTCCCAGCCATCTCTCTGCACCGCCATGCTTTCGTCCTTAATTAACGAGTTAAGGACGAAAAGTTAGGACCTGTAAACCTGGAAGGAACAACGTGCCAGAGCCCGCGGGATGCGACGAATGACGAAATTAACGACTCGTCCTTTCCACTTGAAGTCTCCTCGCACGTGAGCTAGAAACTTTCGGTCAACTTTCTCCTACCGCCGGAGAGTCGCGGCCCGAGCCCTCCCTTGCCTTTCGGAATAGAAAAAGTTCTCGCTAAATTCGAAACGGCTCTGCTTAACTTTCTTTTTCTCGTTTTTCGTTTCCTCTCTGTTCTTTTTTTTTTTTTCCACGACGAGTTTAACCGAGTCCATCGGGTCGCGTCGGTCGCGCAAGACAAACACCGAGTCGCGTCTATTTCATTGAACATCCGTCAACTTATTACGGAACCAACGGAACGAAAGTTTAATCCTCGAGTGCTGCGGCACGAGCTGCGGACATGGTATATATATTTCTTTCTCGCGCGAATTTCTCTCCATTTTCTCGTCCTGCAATCGTGGAATTTAAAACTCTACAATCACCGAGTCGCGGAATTCCACGTTTGAGCATCGATCACTGCTCCGGTGATCGTTTTGTCTCGCAGATGGCACACTAGGAATCTTAGGATCCATAGAATTTCGTGGAATTTTGAAACAATTCACAGACATTAATTACAAAAAATTTTTTCGACAGTGGTACATATTTATTTCTGTATCAGTTGGTCCATCTTTCAGTATATTTTACTGAATTTATACATCAGTGAATCCACGGTTCCGCGAGTGATCTTCAGTGTCTGCTTCACAGTTTATCACGTCAGTGATTTTTCGGACGTTATTGATTGATTCATTGATTATGCGTAATACGGATGACACAGTATAGTTGGAGATTTAATCTTCCTTCTCGAGAAGAATCTCGACGAGATCCCTGCTAAAGCATCGTGTTCCTTGTCAGTTGTCTTTGGAACTTTTCAAACGAATTTCTAAAGTCCACGTGGGGAGAATGTTGTAACAATAATGGTAAGGGCTCTTTAAACGCTCGACGAAACTTTTAACTACCACGCTGCAACTGGTAAGAATACACCAAGTATGGTAAGTTCTCTTGCGCGTTGAACACTGTTAATTGATAATTGATGATCGAATGAAATTGTTCGAAAGTACGGGCAAAGTGTGGGCAATGGGTACGAAAAACTTTTTTTTTTGCGTTTTTTTTTTTTTTTTTTTTTTTTTTATTACGAGCAAAGTTCTCATATATGAAAAAAAAAAAGAAAAATTTACCCTTGTTTAAGGGTGAACGTAAATCTTGAGGGTAACTATCAAGTGCAGTATTATCGAATTTCGGAATTCAGTCTCTCGGAGGATGGAGCACGGGACGAGCTGAAACTCTTCAACTACCCTTGATAGAAATGAATATTAAATTCCTGGAAACGAGTCTCTCAAGCAGAAGGAAGCGGAAGAAGAAAGTTGACCTCTGTTATTTTATTAATAAATTACCAAGAAATTTCCGAACAAACTCCGGCTGTAATACAGGGGACAGTTTTAAATGTCCTTAGGAACGTTTAAATTGCAAGACTCGGCAAAGTGAATATTCGAGATCGTTTTCCCTGACGAAGCAGCAGCGCGACCATACTTTCAGGAACAATTATGGCAAACGATCGACAAACGAGACACTTTGCCCGCGAGTACCGCCGCAGTGTGCAAGACGCGACGTCACGTTCGAAAGAACCGAATGGGAATCGTACGTGAAATAAATTATTCGCCGGTTTAGGTTAAGTTTATGTTAGGTTTAGGTTTAGGTTTAGGTTTAGGTTAGGATTTGTCAGAATTTCCACTCGTTTGCGATAAACAATACGTTAACGAAAATTCGTTCCGGTAAAAATTACGACGTATCATTCTTTCGCGGTAGCTTGGAGCTGCGTTACATTTAAAAATCTTATTCCCGGTAAGAATACTTGTTTCCGTAAAAAATGCAATTTGGTTTCTGCAATTTGTTTTTCGTACGCCTCAAAAATAGAACGAATTCTGGAAAAAGGAACTTCCAGTTGTTAATTTGGCAAATTGTCGGAGCAGCGAGAAATGCACGTGTTGATCTGTGCTGCTGGTACTTGTTGAGAGAATATAAAAGAGAGAGGGTGTCACTGCCGGGGGTGGAGGTGGTATTAATACGGCGGTATTAACGTTAATGGACGAGGGAGAGAGACGTGCGCACGTATCTTGAAAATTCTCTGCGTGTACGCGATTTGATCTGTCGGTTAGATTTATCGTCGAGCGAACCGTTCATCTCGCGCACGGCAAAAAGTATCGAGCCATATGGCAGTATATAACTCAATATCTTGCGCCTGGCAAAGTTGTCGAAATAGAGCGTGAAATTCTCTGGCTTGGTACGGCTGTGCTAACGCGTAAAAATGAAAAAATAAAAAAAGATGAAAAAAGGGAGTACTGGCGTATTACAGCGAGGAGGAGATGTTTTCGATTAAATTATAAAATTTCATAAAATGTGATCGTAGCAACGTGTGATTCTAGACACGTTGTCCCCGTTGAATAAATAAAACGTGCATCTCACTAATTTTCATTTAAAATAATTACGAGAAAACACGGACGGTATTAATTAGTGCGGATAAAAGCGTAACAATTGGAGTTATTAAACAATTAATTGAAGCTGATCTACAACGTACGGAGAAACGTATTCTTTCATTGTACGTTTTAACGATGTGATTTCATTCACGATTATATATTTGTGTGTTTGATTGAAAAATTTATGTTGTAAAATCAAATTACGCTCCACGTCCAAATATTTTTTCGATACTGGCGTCAAGTATCAAAAGCTTGGGGCGAGAGAAGTGAGAAAGACAGGGTGGAGAGGGGGACGAAACAGGGAAAGAAGAGGGCAGATTGTACGGTTCGGTGGTGGGTTCGATCAGTCATGGAAGGTACAGCGTCTAATTAAGCTCGCGTTAAAATCCCAACAGTAATCAGGTCGACGAGTCATTTGTCAGCACCGCTACGGATGGGAATTGGGCAATGCGATTATATCCCCGTGCCCGGCTCTTATTCGATTGCACCGCCGACATGGCTGCTATTAACTTTGCGCTTCCATCCGGCCCCGGTTGTATTTCCAACTGTATTCAATACAAACGACGAAGACGATTTTTATTCGGCCGAACTTACTTCTATCGAGCGTGTCATTTGCCCTGGCAAATATGGAAATACCGTTCTAATTCCAATTTCCTCAAATTGGAATTTCCTGTTTGACTCCCTGTTTGATTGAAGTCGTACCTCGTGGCTCGACAGAAGGAGAGGAAAAGAGAGAGAAAGAGAGAGAGAGAGGAAAGAAAGAAATAACATGACTGCGTATATCTGTTAATACCACCAATTGAACCGCGTATAAAGTCGTGATGAACGACAGAGGAAAGTATCTGTTTGTCAATATTCTTAATACATGTTATCGTGTTGATATGATTAATGTATTAATTACAATATCATATATTACGATAAATAAAGTTCTACTTTTTAACTCTTCAATAGAGTATATTTCTCTAATTTAGTGGCGACACGTTTATAAAATTCAAGTCATAATTGACGAACGACAGAGGAAAGAATCTATTTGTTCAAAGTACTGATATGATTGAACATTTGTAGCCAATAAAGTCCTACTATTTTCTTTCTAATTTGACGTTTATAAAGTTATAATTGATTGACGGATAAATGAACTTATTTGTTGATATTACCAATTGAATCGTATATTACAACCAATGACAGTCCTACTATTTTAACATGTTGAAAAATTAAAAACGTTTCGATTTGAAAGAAAACGCGAGTATTAAATTTACTTTCTTCGGATTAAATATTTTAAATAACGTTTCATTCTTCAAAACAACGTTACAATTACCATCGAATAAATATAATTGAATACAAAAATATAATTGAACAAGTACTAATTTATTTGAAACGTGTATATAAACTTTAATGACAAGATTTACACCATTCAATCATGTTGAAAAGGTATAATTAATGGAAAGCTTGCGCGAGAACGAAAAGTTGCCAAATTGGGAGTACTTTAAAAATTTTGCACGATGAATACGTTGTCAATTATGTTAATTGACTCGTCGATAATTATTCTTAGTATCAATTGCGACGTTTTAAACATCCCGAATGATTAACCGAGAGATTAACAAAAACGAAACCTGTATAGGATTTACAGGGCATGATGCATCGCTTGCTTCGATTTTCTGCAATTTCCTTTTACACGTTCGATCAAATTGAATTTAATTCTGTTCAATTTTATTGAACGTACAGAGATGCAATCAGAGGTGCTCTCTGATATTCTTCTCGACGATTCACCAAATTTCCATCGCTGCCTTACGCTTTCTAAATTACACTTTGCAAAACGCGAGAGATATAGTAGAGTTAGAAATTTTCAAAAAAAAAAGAAAGAAAAAAAAAATCACTCGAGAAGTAAAAGAATTCAACGCCAGTTGAATCTTTCTCGTCGCTATCGCCGGTTGGAAATCTGAATTTTTCATAAAACACTTTAAAGGCTGCTACATATTTACACTGCGAAGTATTTGCATTCTACATGGAAATGTTCCGCGCGCGCGCGCGAGAGAGAGAGAGAGGAAAAAGATACGGCCGACGACGAGTAGTAATTGATCTAGCTGTCGAATATTTTGGCGAATTTTCCGCGTGACCTATTTGGTAACAAGGAGAGATTGACAGAGATAGGACACGTGGCGTGTGCAAACAAAATGGCGTATATCAATGAGAATGTCGCGGAGAACGTCAAAATTTTTTCCCTCCCTGGTGATCGACGACTGCGCGATTTTACCAATAAACATTTAACGGTGTACGATTTCTTTTGCAACCGGCGCGATTAAAATGCTACGCAGTTATTATTTATCACGCTGACCATTTTCGACTTGAAAATATTATCAAATCCCTCGTTTTTATACTATACGAGAGACAAATCTGACAATACAATTGTCAGATAATAATATCAAGAATTTTACTCAAACACTAAACGTCCGCGTACCTACTGCAGTTTCTATCAAAATCAATACTTTTTACGCCGAGTGTCAAAAATTTTGAAGAACGAAAGAAATGGTAATTTCCAGGGACTATCGAAGGATTAATAATTCCGCGTATCAGGTTGACGAGTCCAACAATCTTCTCAAACCACGACCCAGTGTAATTCGAAGTGGAGAAGAAAAAAGCATCCGTTTCCGCCCCTAAATCGACGTATGTCCAAGTATGCCCAGGTTTTAATTGCTTTTCGCCGCGCGAGCTCAATGGCCAAGTCTTGTTATGTGTGAAATTAACCCAGTTTAACCCTCGACGAAAAGCGGGGAGGTGGAGAGATTCCCTTTCAACCCCCGCGTGGCTCGGCCGTTCTGTTCGTTCGTTGAAACGATAGCGAAAGAGGGAAAGATTAACAAACATCACGCGTGGACGAGGGGCGGCTGCTGGACCAGCGGGACGAACCCGCTGCGACAATACTTCGCATAATTATTATCGATCAACCGGGGAGGTTGGTTTACACCGCCTATGGGAATTTGGCAATCTCTCTGGTTTTCCAAGTGCCAATCTGCCGGAATATTCATTCCATCAGGAACTAATCTCTCTGTGATAATTATCCCCGGCCGTCATTATGCTCGCAGTCCGGTTAATGTTTTTTCTTCATTACTTTGCTCGCGCGTTGCGCCGCGCAGATCGCGTTACACCCTTATTCCGCATGCAAATTATTTTATTATGCGCGAAATCAATTTTCCACGGTATTCGTCGTTGGGTGTCTCTGTTACAGATTATTACGGATTACCATCATAGATCGTGGATCGTGGATCGATGTTTTTAAAATTACGCGTAAACGAATGACACGAAAGAAAGTTGTCAGTTCTTTGGAACGTTTCTCTTATTTTTGGAAACTCGTTCGATTGCATTACATCCTCGTTGAACACGCAAGTTATTTTATTCTGAGCATGTTGTCAATTTTCATTTTTGATATTCGATAAAACTCTGCGACTTTTAATTGTAGCGTCATTGAGTGATATTGTATTGGGTTGTCCAAAACCCAATAGATTGTAGATTGTGCATTGATATTAGTTTTAAAATTATACGGAAATATATATTTTTAGAACGATGCAGAAACAAATGGGCGTTGTTTGTTCTCAAAATATTCTCCAAGACTCATTTTTGCACAAAAATCTATTGAAACTCATCCCCACTTGTTGTTACGAATTATTATCACTAAAATTACAATCTCTCGAAAGGAAATCATAAATTTACCGATTGTTCTCGCTGAAATAAATTTTGGAATTTCCTTTATCAAGCAATAAGAGCGTCTCGTCGTAAAAATCGAGAAGACGCTCTCGAAAAACTGCAGAAACGATCATTCCACGTGGGTAGCGGCAGATTTAACCGCCAGAAGAAGGAACAAGACAATGGGAATTGTAGCGATTCAACGGTACGACATGAAAGGAGAAAATTTTTTCGAACAATATTTGCCTGTCCTGAAACGAAAGTAGAGAAATATATAGTTGGAAAGACGCTCTCTGTTCGCGAAGCACGCAACCTTTTTCAATGGCGACTTCACAGAGATCGGGGTGAAATCAACAACCTTTTTCGTTGCCATTCCGAGCATAATAAAAATAAGCATTAGAACAAAATAAACATCGTACCGTTCCAAATGTTAAAATGCTCTCACTGCGTCACGCGTATATTGATTTTCCCAATTTCCACCGTGAAAATGTCCACCGTGCCGCGTCGTTAAGCTAGACACAACGTTTCCATTTATCGCAGTATCGCCGATGGTGGATCACTCATTGGGAAAAAAGACCAGATTTATATGTCCAGATGCTTATCGCTAATCTCACAAACGAGTTTATTGATCTATTTCATAAACCTTTGAAGTTGACGTTTCTATCCACGTAA
>KQ435762.1:292288-308102 GCA_001276565.1 Melipona quadrifasciata | reverse complement strand
ATTGATGGATCGAGAAACGTGTCGTTAGCCCCGATGAATCCCGTTATTAGGATGGCATGCAGACAGACTGGCTGGGCCATCCGGACTAAAGGGCCCGAGAAGTGTCCGCTGGCGCAAAAGCGGCAGCTCCGCCGGGTAGCCGAGACCCTGACATTGATGCATGACGTACAAATTAAAAGAATACGGCCAACTGGACGTTCTACGAAAGGAAAATCGAGTTCGTTTGCGAGACGTATCCATCAAACGCAGTAATTCTTCTAACGAGCTAGTCATACCTTCCTGACAGTTGCTTTTCGGGAAATGTGAAATTCCCTTCTTGCGAAGTGTGTGCTGTTGTCTGCGCGTGTGTAACTAGACTGTGGAGCGTTTGCAGGAATTTATATTTTTGTGTATACGAACGAAGAAAATTCTTGTCCACTGACACGGGAGTGTACAGAGAAGTATTGATCACTGATCATTTCGATGAAATCTGGCACAAGTTTGGTAGTGTTTGGAAAAAATAATTGACATGATTTTTATATTTTTTTTTTATCGGCAATCGTCGATGTTAAAACCGGAACATATTTCGTCAAATATTTCGGAAATTACTGAAGATACAGTTTTCGTGCAAATTGATTAAATTGGTGTTTTTTTAACGAGGAATCAAATTTTGCGTACACCATTCTGTTTAAACAATATTGATCAAGAAAATCATGTTTCATTTTCTGGTTTTTCCAAATAAATGTTAATAAAATTTGTTGAATATTTGTTTACCGTACATTCAAACACGAATTACGGATAAATTGGAATCTTGATTTTTACATTGCGAAATGTGATGATATAAGAATGCAATGCAGAAAAGAAAATCGAGTATTTGATTTTACAACATGTTTCGTACTCACTAAATCTTTATACATTGCAAATGCATTAGAATCTGTTCGACTTTCTCTCTCTCTCTCTCAAGAATTGACACGAAATTTCACCAAAAATTGGCAGCGAAGAACCTCGAGAAGATTTGCAATTTACGGAATTTTCGCTTCGATGGTTTAGGGGGTTTCTTTCGAAATTAACCTCGCCACTGCTCTCAGCAGTCCACTCCGGAGATATAACTATGTCGTTTGTTCTGCCTCAGTGGCATTCAATGACACTGCCGTTTCGATCGAATGAATATGTCTGGCGTGGCAGTCACCGGCAACTGAAAATAAGTGTCACCCATCTGAAAAGATCTCGGGAGGGTGAGCACCCGGCGTTCGGCACCCGAAAACGATAAGACACGCGTTAAGATGAGTCATCCTTTGACGAAACATCAAATCCTCCTATCTTCAATTTCGCGCTTAAAAAGACCCCGTGCATGCGTTAGATTAACTCTACACCATCGTCGATGATCAAAGCATTTCGATCGAAAGAGACGTTAAAACAAATAAAACAACGAAGGATCGTTAAAATTTCTAAAAGTACACGAATAGTTCCACATCTACAGAAAATTTCTAGCAAATCGTTCCGATCGAACGTTTCTCCCGAACGTTGCACGATCGTCGCGAATATTTGAAGAGCGAGAAACAACTTACGAATTGTGAATTAATATCCACTCGTGAAAGCTATTATTATTTTATCGCAGTGATTTCAGCGGGGGTAAGACAGATAAATCAGGCCTCTTGAGGTGCAACGCCGATGCAACGAAAATTAGCGATTGGTTGATTTGGGTCACGTGATGCGCGAGGGGGCGTGGGCTAGACCTCGAGTGGGAGTGGCGTTGTCTGGTAGCGAGCGATCGCGCCTGTAATTTGTTTTCTACCGATTCAAATGTTTGTAATATCAATAAAATTTTAAAATTTTTTGGCAAAAAAGTCGCCTTTCAGTGAGACGAATCGTACTGGAGTACAAATCGTGCAGTTTTTACACGTTCGATAGTTAACACAAAGTTACAAGGTCGACAAAACGAAAACGATGGAAACTTTCAACGTCTAAAACTGCGCGTTTCGAATGCTCAACTCGTAGATTCTAACGTTTTGAATCCAATTTCTGTCTCGCCCAACAGCGGTGTTTGCTCAGGTAGAAACGACCCTTTGTTCGAAAAGGATTTAAGACGTACGATGTAAATGGCGCTCTGAACGGGAATAAAGAAGACACTCGACGAACGCGGGGCAAAAAACAAATTTCGCTAAACGCGAGTTAAACGCAATTCAGAGCTTTAATAATGCGAACGATTCGCGCGTTTTTATTTCGTTTCACATACTGAGGACACAAAGGATTATCTCATTATATTCTTGCCTTATTGCTTTCCAACCGTATACAAACAGCGAGTACATGTGAATATACCGTATTGTCCTGTCTCTCTCTCCGACGTCTCTCAAGAGAATATTACTTCGACAATTTACTCTGACGTTCTGAGATGGATTGTGCACGCTTGAAATCGATTGATCGCATAATGTGGATTTTCATGCAAATTCGTATTTTTAAAAATGTAGTTAAAATATTAAAGATGTGTCAAGTTGTGTCGCGTAAAGTAAGTTTCAACGATAATATCAATGTGTATCTTTGAAGGTTTTGTTCTTTTATCAAACAATGGTATGTATATATAATTTGTGTTTTTTGAATTGTACAATTCGAATTGAAATGATTAATGTTCTACTGTTAATGGCGCAGTAAGCTTAAATCGAGTCCAATATTTTCTTTTGGTATTTTGATATTATTAAATTTCTACCTTTGTCATCGAGTGATTAAGTACGTGTGATGTATATAAAGGACGTTGTTTCAAAAATTCACTCGCAAATTATTGTCCGAAATAAATTTCGCCCAGGTTCGCATTGAACGACGCGTAATTAGAAACCATTATTCGGCCCGAGAAAGTAAGGAGTCACGTTTCATTCGCGTATCGGCCGTTGCCCGTTTAACATGAGGTCGTAATGGAGTAATGAAAGTGAAGGAACGGCGTGTGCAATAATCGTTCCACAGGATGGTACGATCGCCTATGGTGAACCTTCTCGTCCCGTCTCGTGGAACGTTTGAAATCGAGCGTGGTAAATGAACGGCACGTAAGAGATTTCGCTCGGCCGGTTGCTGCTACGCCGCTCCTCGAGGGTGGTCGCGCCTCGTAAACGCCGCCGCGAATTAAAACGATCGATGAGAGGATAATCCGTCGTACGTGTACGTATTCAAAGCGACAACCGGCGAGAACGTTGTCGTTTAAGAGTAACGCGCCCGATATAACCCGATCGCGATCCAATGAATGGGACTATCACGAGACACGTTTGCTTAACGATCTTCGCGCTGGAGCGTAACTAATTTCATTGAAACACGCGTACGCGATATATACGTACCCTCCTTTACGACAGTGCGTTCGACAATTTTGCAATTTTTCTCTTTGACGGGAAAAGTGTGCAGTTAACAACGTGAAATTGCGCGATTGACTTTTTTTTTTTTTTTTTTTTTTCTTTTTTGACCCGCACAACGTAAACTGACTTTTATTCGATAAATTCAATTTTCAGCCAAACAATTGGATGCCACATTCTTTGTGATAATAAACAACACATTATTTGATGCGCATGTTAAATATCAAGATAATCAAGATCAACAAACACCTTCGTGGTTATTTTCTTATCGATTCTTGCTGCTTCGGTCGGTATCGTAAAAGTAAAAAAAAAATGTTTCGCAATACGGGGACGAAATCTTGAAAATCTGCCGCGCACGATATCATCGATATCCCTCTCTTATTTACCTGCGAGTGAATCTAAAATTGAAAAAAGGAGAAAAAGAATGAATTCGGTAATATATATCGGAGAGTGTTTCGGGACGGATCTCCGCGGACAAACGTTTCAATATAGCAAAATATGATTCCCGAGTGCCCGAGGGATTTTTCGAATTAGTTATACAAATTGGCATGGTGTACAGTTGTACTCTGAAAAAGAGAGAGAGAGAGAGAGAGAGAGAGAGAGAGAGAGAGAGAAAAAGGAGAAAAAAGAAAACCAATGAATTCGATTCTAAATGAAATGGAATCGAAATAGAATTTTCTACGGACCTTTCCGACAGATGTTATGATACACGCGTGACATTTAATCAAAATTTTTCAATTTCGGTTCTACAACTGCAAATCACATTTCGCGCAAAAAGAATTTCCCGCTGCGAATCACATTTCGTCGAAAAAAAAAAAAAAAAGAAAAAAAGGAAAAAAAACGAAAAAAGTAGTCTCACT
Organism: Melipona quadrifasciata; assembly: GCA_001276565.1. Lineage (NCBI taxonomy): Eukaryota > Metazoa > Arthropoda > Insecta > Hymenoptera > Apidae > Melipona > Melipona quadrifasciata. Next base: position 303,931 of record KQ435762.1, on the reverse strand, counting down.
CTAAAATATTTTCGTTCTCAACTATATCACGTGTGCATGTGCACACGCGTATTGTTTATCGAAAGTTATGGCCTGAAATTTCGAACCCGTTGATTTTACCAACCGTGGGTAACCGTCAGTTTCGCGCGAAAAGTGCACGTAAATCACCTAATAAATTTCCTAATTTCGTAATTTTATGAGAGTGCGGCGAACACGAGCGTGAATTGTCCGACGATTTAATTAATGATTTTCGTTTCCTACGACGTGTTGTTGGATTCTGCGACAATGCGACAATTCAAATAACGATACCGAATTCTCACTGAAACTTGGCGATGAGATATTTAAACGTAGAGCGATGATTTCAAACGAAATAATTCGTGTCATACTCGAGCAGGCTGATTTTTATGCATTTAAAAATTTTTTAAACACAGAGCCAAAGCACTGAGAGATCTACTGTTAATCTCTCAAGTTTGGATGTTTGATACGTTTCTGTGTTGTAGAATTTAATAATTATAATAACATTCCCGTTGTTACATTCTATATTGTACAGGGTGAATAGAAAAAAAGGGTTCATACAAAACAAAGAGAATCGTTTATGAATTTTTCGACCCACCTGCTTATCGATACTTTCTCTCGTGTTTCGGCAAATGACGAATTCTACCTTTTCATCCGCCTGTACAACTTTGCATTTCTGCAACTTGCGATTTCCCAGAAAAGCGGCCTGCCGATGACTGTTACGCGGTTATCAATTTCGACGCGCGGGGATAACTCGCACGACGAGAGATTATGCGGAATGTCGCGCGAACGAAACGTCAAGCGTCCTTCGAGGAGAGCCTTGACTGGTTTTGCAAACTGTCGCCAATCAAACGTGCCATTAACGCACAATGTCCTTCGCGAGTGAGTCATGAATATTAATCAGACCTTGCCGGCCTGATCCACGACCGATAAGGCTTCGGTTGTTGAGGAAGCACGTTACGACACGACGACAAGTCCACGGACACGCGAACCGACAAACCGTAAAACACAAACCCTTTCGTTTGATCAAACCCGGTGATTTTCGTTTCGCTTTTACGCGCAGTCGTCGCCCGGAGGAAAAGATAAAAAAAGGACACTTTCACGAATTTCGCTAGGTTTTCGTTCGTTCTTTATAGTTTGCTCGTGTTGTCCAGAATATTATCTCTGGCGCGATTGTTAATAGTTTCTGGTATCAAACGTCCAAGGAAAGAGTTCCACGGAACGAAACTTGGTATCTCTCCGGCGGTAAATTCTTTGAAAGCGTTGAATTTGTCGAGTGAACTTGGCGAACTTCACCGAGCCAGAGTCCAAGTTTGAGAAACGTTTCTATGTATCTTAGACTTACCGCAGTCTTCGGGAATTGGGCAGATAAATGGACGCCGAGAGCTATCGCCACTTACCTGAAACGAGAATTGAAACGGAAATTTATTAGCATTTTCGAAGCGCAAAACTCTGCGCGACAAATGTTAAGCGCAATTTCCATCCAGAAAGGAAATGTTACGAGAGGAAATTTCAGGCGCGACACAACTCCGTTCGCGTTGGTATCCGATTATCTGAACTTTTGCCGGCTGAGTTTGCTCGTCTGAACGAAATTTTCATTCTGCGCGTGCATTACGCCAAGCAAAAATAATCGACTGTGGGGAAATTCGGGAGTTTCCAATCGCACGCGCGTGTGAAACGAAACGCTCGGATAAGGGGACATTTTTCAAAATGCTCTGGAAACGAATTCCTAAATTCTGAAATTAATCCAAATTATCTCGAACGACGATGACAGATTTAAACAGCAAGTCAACGCGAGAAATACTTGAACGTGTGTTGTACGTAAAAGCGACGTTTCCAACGCGTGCAACCTTGATATACTTGAGTAAATAACTTCATAACTCGCCGAGCTTTCCCGCGTTTTGTATAATAATCGACGTTGAGCCATTAAACCGACTGCTGTATCTGGCCGTTTCTCGTTTTTGTAATTTAATGAACCGCCCCCGATAATTTACGACCACGGAGCTTGTTGAACGAACCGAAGAAAAACATGTCAATTAGTCGTAAAGGAGCCGCGTAGACGGCGAAACGATCACTGTAAAAAGATCTACATGATACAAACTCGACCAGCGAGTTTTGTCAATCCCGGGTGACGATGAAATTCCCGCGTTAAAGATACCGCAGATCGACTGTATCTCGACGCCGCGTAAAGAGAATTAAACATGCAAATCAGATGGACGACTTTGCGGCTCGGGAATGAAATTTTTCAACGAATATATCGATCGATCGACCATTGATCCGTCTCGAACAATCTGATAATCATCATCAGACACGCGCAAATGTTCTCTAAGAATTGAAAATATAAGTTGATTTTTAAATTTTCTGAAAATTCAGGAAACACGATACACCGTTTAATTTGTAATTTGTTTTCTTAATTGAGATCAATTCGTCTGATCGAAATTGAAATTAGGGAAATTGAAACACTTGTTGCAAGCCTTTCTTCAAATGTAACTCTTCAAGAGTTATCGCAACGATTCTGGCACGGTTATTATAATTTATAAAAATGATAAAGCACACAAGCACCAGATTGAATCAAGGGGAAAAGGAACTACAGTGCAATTGGAAATGCGACTAAATTTTTCATCGCTGGAATCCGTACAATTTGAACGCGATGTTGAAATAAAGTGAAGAGTGGCATGCGTAACAAATAAATTATTCCCGTCGGAATTTTCGATCCATGTTGGCTGTAACATCGTCAATAGTTACGTTGCAACAATTGAACGGACGATTCCAACGACTGAAGAATGAATATTGATACTTGCACGAATTATCTCTAACGAGGGAGAGGTGGCTTACGTTACACCGATTGGTTTCCTTTCAATCGACTTTCGAGTAAATAAATTTCTAGTCCTTCGCGCGACAACGAACTTTCTGTTTAAAGAGAAAAAGAGAGAGAGAGAGAGAGAGAGAGAAAAGCCGCAATGTCGAATGAACATGTTCGCCAGGAGCGTCGATTGGTCTCGAGATAATGGTCGGCTTTTCTTTCGCGGAACGAGAGTAGGGGCGCATAACGCAGAAGGGGAGCCGTGCGCTGTTATTGTCATTAATTGGTTCGCCGAATGGCGTGACCGTGGCGTGAACTAAATTAAAATGCCTAGTTGAGACGGCGTTAGGTGTGTAATTCTCGCGAGGGAAAAGTTCTCGCGATGATAGCGCGCGTATTTCTGTCGACAAGCCGCCGCTGGCCCGCGCGCGTTTATGCAAATCTGTACTTTTCCCTGATGCAATTAAAGAAACGGAGCGCGCGTAAATAGAGATGCTAAATGCCACAGCGAGTGGCATGTATAAAGAGTGTTTGATATATACATATATAAAGAGTGCCATTAGACTGCATGCGTTTCTTATCACTGGATTCGCGTATCTTTGCAATTTCATATTTTAACAGCTATATTCTACATATTTTTTCACACTATTTTGTAATTTTAAATTTATCCGCCGTCTAAAAAAAAAAAAAGAATAAAACAAAGAGTGGACATGAAGACTGAAGGAAATTATTCACGACGCTTCCTCTCACACGAAAACGAACGGCTTGGAAAATTCAATCACTCAAACAGTCTGTTTCACGAACAGTTCGAGCAATCCAGATTCTATTACAACAAGCGTCGATGTTTTTGCCACTTTCGCGGAATCCCCAGACGGTAAAACGAGCATAAGTAACGATCGCTTAATGTCCGTCTTTATAAACCATCCTGACTAAGCGAAAGAGCTTAAGAAGCTGGTCAAAAAGAAGAAGAAGAAGAAGAAGAAGAAAAAAATAGAGCGATGAAGATTAATACCATCACCTTCTAAAAGTAAGTCGGTATTTACGGCTAACATTCTCTCCGGGAGCCTCCTTACAGTCTAGAGTCTAGACACTAACTTTTTACATAAATCCATTATTTCTTTACGACCTTTTGAAGAGGCGTCCTTTCGAAGAACTCGTTGCGATATTAAAACGGATTACTGCCTGCCTTCAGTAGATCATTCGGCAAGTTTCATTCGGATGATCTGCCGAAAGGATCGAGCGAGCGAAATGAAACGAAATAGTAAGTATCAACGTCACATGTACGTTGAGATTAGCAGAGTCAAGTCGTCGTTCTCTGGGTTTCGAGGGAAGGCTCGGTCTTTCCGTTGTTTCGTTCGATCGTTGACAGAGATTGTTGTTCGATAATTGTTAATTATATTCGGAAAAAAAGTAATTCGAGGGCATTTCAAAATTGTTCGTATATTGTAGAAATTACTTGTCAAACTTGGAATAATTTTCATAACTATTTAAAATTAACTACTTAACCATCTCTGTTCAAGTCATCAATTTCATTCTAAAAAGAAAAAAGAAAGAAACTAAATTTACCTATTATGCACGAGAAAGTAGAGAAAAAAGTTATATCTCCGATATCAGGTAGATTTAAATGAAAAAAAAGGAAAACACGCGGGACAAGATCTATTTGAGAGATTCTCATCGAAAGATTCTTGCAATTAAATTCCCTTTCGCCCGTCTGTTGTGTCAAATTTTGCAATTTCCCACAGAGAATGGTTAGTTAGAGAAGAGTTATTCATTTTATTCGCGTGCTTCGAACAGACGAACGGACAGCGATTAATCCGCAGGTGTGTCCGTAACGAGCTACGCGCCCGGAAATAATAAAGAAATTTACGATTGTCCACGCTCGAGTGGGTTCCAGAGGTTGTTCGCATTCCTCCGGAACGCGCAATTATTCGCGCGATTATATCGGTGCTCGTGCGGTTAGATCGTTTAGCTCCGAGGTAAGTAACACGTGTCGCGACGAACACGTGCTACGTAACGTGTAAAGTGACCGATCGTTTCTCAATGTGGCGCGTTCGATTGTACGACACGATTCGAAATTCAGCTGCCTGTTAATCTCCTCGATACATGCGATATCCGTGAACGCGGATCAGCCTATTTTCAACGACAACCAGTTGATTCCCTTGACCCGCGTCAAAATTAAACCGAACTATTAAATGGCGAATGGCAATAATCCCCCTTAATTCCAACGTTGTTTATTCATACGAATAATTCGTTGCAAATTTGTCAAGCTGAAAGAAAGTCACTTTGTCGTGTTTTATGTAAGTTAACTTTCAGAGTGTACGCAGAATCTACTGCGTGTCTACCTCACGCCCCGTCGCGAATCACGTGACCCAAATCAACCAATCGCTAATTTTCGTTGCATCGGCGTTGCACCTCAAGAGGCATCACGACGAACGACACATTCTGTGTATCGGAAAAATGAAAAATGCTTCGCTACTTGGACATTTTACGTGTGCAATATTCGTTCATAACTCTGTGACAAAGTTCTGCGCGTTTGGTGTTGAATTTTTACGTACAGCTGAAGTCCTCGCAGTTTGATCGTTTAAGTTCGGGACACTCTGTACGTTACTGAAAAAGAAAATTCATTAATTTCGAAACATTATATTCGCAAGAATTATCGTCAAATGTGTATCGGTTGTTTAATGAGGGGAACGCCATGATTGAAAAACTGCTTCGAGCGACGTTTTTCAATAATAAGCAGAATGTATAAACAATAAATTGCCGGAGACGCATTAAGTATTCATGAACGCAGAGACGGTACGTGCACGCGTGGCCGAGAATACGAATCGATAGCGGTGCTTATTTTCTGACAGCAGTGGACACGTTCAAAATAAACCGGAGACAATTCTATCCATGTAAAACGTTGGAATTGCAGGTTCGAGGAAATGAAGCGAGTGCATCCGTGTCGTCTATATCATCGTGCGTGAGGAAGTATAATTTTTATGACGGAAAGGAAATATTTCAGCGTAACGTGTACGGTGAGGAGCGTAACTACCAGCGACAGTGAAAAATTGTCGATAATTTCGATTGACGTAACTTTGTAAAAAAGGGGATCGTATAACGATCCACTTGGTCTCATTTCGAAGCGTGAAGCCTCTACTTTGACAGTCGCGAGTTCGTTTTTTTTTTTTTTCTTTTTCGAGGATGACTCTACATCAATCAAGCGGGTGGGAAATTGAGGATACATTCCCTTCGGAAATTGCGAAAATTCGATTGCGCGTAAAAATTATTTTCGCGACCGAAATTTCAAAGACTGAAGATTGCTTTTTGCAACAATCGACGTTTGATGCGTATCAAAATATTCCGTACATACGAGTCACTGTAATTCAAAAGGTGATAATTAAGATAAGCAAATTTACAGATTTAACAAAATAAATATACAGTAATTGCACAATTCGACAAATAGACAAAAGTATCCGTGTCTTATAAGCAATAACGTGAAGAAAGAAATTTTCTTCACTGCACGTTAAATGTCAAAGTTAAACAAGAAAAATTCAAGGAATCCCGTCATCTAACCCCAATGTTCCAAGTTCGACAGAGCGATAATTGAATAACTTTATTGTGAAAGTTCGTAGCTCGTACAGCGAATTTTAAGGCTTCAAGATCGTCAAAGTTTCCTCAACGTTTTCACGCAGGCTCGAATTTTTACAAATTTCGGGAAAGAATCATCTTCGAGACGACTGTGTCGAAGCAGAAACTTCACGGCGGACCTCTCTTTTCTACGAGCTGGTGTCAGTTTTCGAATTTTTCATCGTCACTGGCTTACGGTTACGATCTGCCAAAGTTCTGTACAGGTTGCACGCGCGAACATCCCGGAAACGAGCGGTAAATTCAGTATGTTTCGTAACGAACGAACAATATCCATTTAGCTGCAGCGGTATAACGAGAATTAACTTCTCGAACGCGCGATCCGCGGGTTAATAACCAGAGGGGAAGTATTCTAATGGAAAATCACAAGTGTTGTTAAACGCGTGTACATTCGGTTGTTCGTATTACGCAACTATTTTATCGATACCGCATCGGTGCATAGTCGGTTACAAGTTTAGTTTAATCATCGGCGTCGGCCCGCTAATTAACTTTATCGTTACGCACGTAGAAAATAGTTAATGAGATAATTCCTGATGAACTCTCTCTCTCGTTACTGCGTGGTGTGCAACGTTGTTCATAATACACGCGCACGCCCATTCATGATGCACGTTGTGCACGTTTGTGAGTCGTTTCAAGGCGAGATTCCGCGGCGGGCAGAAATTTCACCGAACACTTTCGAAACCATCATTGCCGTTGTCTCTCTGAAAACCGAAAGAATACAGGGCCTAATTCTTCGTGGTTAACGCGGTTAACTTTGCTAAGGTCGCTTAATTAGCAGACACGCTTTCGGCCAAGCTGCTTACGAACAGGTGGTAATGATACTTTTTCAAACTATCACGCTGTACCACCGCCACGTGTATAATCACGCGAATTAATATTTAAACACTGTCTGCAGAGATTCTTCCTGGCGGTTTAGAAACGATCGCGAGGTTAAACGTTCAGTTCATTTACGGGGGAATGTATCCCCCTTTCCTCGCTAATATCACTCTCGTTTTAATCTATTTGGCACGGGCCCCGGGCTACCAACTTGAACCATTGCTGGCCTTGCTTTCAAATTGAAAAGTTTATAATGTTTCACCGTGCGAAATGTTTATAATGTTTCAACCAGAGTGCGAAATCCGTCTCGAAGAAATTGAACCTCAATTGACAAAAAACAAACAGCAGGAACGTTGAAATTGAATTTTTAAAAGGTCAGAAATTAAATTCAACAGATGTGCAGTTTGCGCGCGCGTTTATTTAATTACGTCGGCTTCGACGACCAAAGTATAAAATTTGTCTGAGAAAAACTGAAATAAAATAACAAATAAAGTTAAACTTTGCAAAAGATTAGAGATTAAATTCAATTGAAAAATTTAATTGTCTAGACTTAAATACGAAATGACACATAGACGACTAAGGTATGAAACAGTTTGTCTCAAACAGAAGAGTAATTTTAAAAAGAAATTGGAAATTCAATTCAATTCGATTCAGATTAAGTTATTGAAAAAGATGCATTTTAGTACAAAATACAAAGTGTTTCTGAAATGATATTATAACACCTCATCTTCGACGCTCCATAGCATAGACGATTCGTCTCACTGAAAGATCCAGGAACAACTGTTTTGACTAGGAAATGACCTTTTTGCCATAAAATTTTATTGATATGTAAACATTTGAATCGCTCAGTACCAGACAACGCCACTCCTACTCGAGGTCTACCCCACGCCCCCTCGCGAATCACGTGACTCAAATCAACCAATCGCTAATTTTCGTTGCATCAGCGTTGCACCTCAAGAGGCCCGATGTTCTCTCTTACCCCCATTAAAATCACTTTCAGTGATAATACAAAATATAAATTTTGTTTCAAAGAAAGTCAACTGAAATTTGAAAAGTTAATGAAATTCGAATTTCCGGGGAATGAAAAATCAAATTGAAGAAAAATTGTCAGATGAAATTGCAGCGCGATTTACGAGATGTCGCGTGGTACACAGTGATCGGGGAAAATCTCGAGAATGACGAGTGTGGAAAACCAGGGACACGCTCAACTCGTTGGGTAGTAGCATCACGCAGTCGAGCCTGCGTCTTTCGTTTCGCCGGATTCTCTTGGAACGCGCGCGGTAATTCCCGACGGACGTGATATTTATCGGGAATCGGTGGGCTGCGATCCGATCGCTCTGTCGCAATTATAACCGACTATAAATTATCGAGAGGGCGATGAAAATTACGTCTGACGTCTGACGCCGCAGCTGCCTGCGGTCAGAGGTGCGAATTATTTGGGAAAATTAGGGTCATCGGTGCGGTCAGCTGGCCGATTTCGGATGCAACGATAGCAAACGTGCGAGATCCGCGTGCAAACGAGAGAAAGAGAGAGAGAGAGAGTAGCATCGGTGCGACGCACAGTCGCCGAAACGCAATTCTCTTGCATCCCCCTCGAATAATTATTTTGACGTGTACTCGTAACCAGCGTCAAAAAATGCAACTCGCCATCTACAGAATCCATAATTGCGAGAGAATCCTTCGGTGGTCGATTGTCTTTCGGGATATATCGAAACGTCAAATTCCGCGACAGGTAGATCGATTTAGATACAACTACCTGTCGGATTCTATCTGTCGGAGACGCAGGATTCTTTTGTTACATTTATTTCGCCTAGCTGCTGGATCGGCGACTGAATGGTTACACTTTTAAATTTTATGTTCAACTATACACAACCACGTGTATCTTTTATCTACGCTTGAACCGCTTCTTTCAAACGCTAGTCTCTTTTACCATAAATGAATATCACATTGATCTTTCCTTGCGTTGAGTTCACTCCATTGTGAACTACTGACAAATTTCGATACGTCAATGGGGATTTCGAGGTGCTACTAGAAGAGATTGTCATTGACGATGTAGTAAATAATAAGTAAATGTTAACGTATGTTGATAAATGTCATTTTAGGGCTCCGATTTGGATGAGTACATGATTCGCGAATATACTACCGATGGGATTCTTGATTTCTCGAAACTTTCAAATTATCATTGATCGAAATTAATTTTCGAACGTTTGACAATCGCGCGCACAAGAGAGAATCGCCTCGAGAGATCTTCGAAGTATCGAAATATCGTTTCAAAAGGAACTTGGCAGGCGTAGCCTAATTCCGAAACTCCGACCTCCGATGCTACTTGTATCTAATTTCCAATCAGTCGGAATACACGGAGGTGTCTGACTGAGGTCCGCCGACAATGAGCGAGACCGATGCCAAAACTGGGGGTGGGCGGTGGAAGCTCGGGTCGCGATGGAAGACGGGTCGAACAAGGTTCGAGAGGATCGTACGAGGTCCACGTGAGACGTGGAAAGTTCCGCGGCAGCGATCCGAGATCGGGCAAGGCATCGAAAATAGCGACATGGAGGGCTTACACGATCGCCAGGGGTGTACCAGGAATACACGGCGGTTGTTGCCACGCTGCTCGAGAACGATGGTGATCGATACGGTTTGGTAAAGTCGTGACGCCGAGAAATTCCAAGCTGTCGTCGGAGGGTTTATGGTCGGTTTACGGAGTCAAGACGCTGCGAAAAAGGAGAAAGCAGTGAAAGAGAGCGTGCGAGAGTGTGCGAGAGTGTAGGGACAACACAAGGAAAAGAGGCAAAGCGGAGACGTCGCGTCGGTACCGGAGAAAAAAACCAACTCGAGCGAGTGTATAGACGCTTAAGAGGCAGATATTACGACGTGCAGGCGCGTGCACGATGTTCCTTTTTACGGGCGCATCCACACGAGTTTCTTCTTCCTCTCTCTTTCTCTTTTTCGTCGTCGTCGTCGTCGTCGTCGTCGTCCTCGTCTTCTTCCTCTCCTTTTTCCCTCTTCTTTTCGACCAGTATATCTTCCTCTTTCAGCCGCGGCGAGCGAGCGTCTTTCTCGCGGAAGGTCCATCCTCTGGTTACTCGAACATTATGTGGAGCCGCATCTATAAAACCGCATTTTTACAGCGGCGCACTTCATTCGTTACGGTCGGCCCGTTTGCCACCCACGTTTCACGGTTCGTTGTTGCATAAGAGAGAGAGAGAGGCACCGCGGGTATTTTTTTTTTTTCGACGGTGCGCAACCGCTGGAAAAATATTCGAATTCCATTTGCGCTCCGTCCACCGGAAACTTCAATGGTTTAACGCCCACCCGGACTAATATTGCCAACTCCGCGGAAATGTAACAGCTAATAACACGCCATGCGATCGTTAAAAATACGCTCGAGAAAAAAATATTGCGCAAAATTCCACGCGTAATCGTCTCTCGGAGGGATTGCTGAAAAAAAGTCCATTCTTGAGACTTCTTAAATAATTACACACACGAAAATTGACAGCATTCCTGAATAGTTGGAAATACAAATCTATTTGTATTTTCTAGTAATTTTATCACCGAAAGTGATTTTAACGGGGATAACCTAGAATATCGGGCCTCAGGTGCAACGAAAATTAGCGATTGGTTGATTTGGGTCACGAGATCGCGCCTGTAATTTCTTTTCTATAAATTCAAATTCATCTGCATGTCGATAAAATTTTATGGCAAAAAAGTCGTCTTCATTTCTGAGCCTTTCAGTGAGACGAATCGTACTGGGGTACGAGTCGTGCAGTTTCTTTTTTTTTAATCGTGTACAAAAATGTCTCGAAATCGGAGATCCTATCCTTGGAGCACTTTTATTTTTGTCAACGATTAAAAATATTCCTGCGATAAATAAACCAGTGACGATCAAAGTGTTACGCAAGAGCAAGAGCTTTGGAAAAGCAACGAGCAAACACACGCTGGCGACGTCGGAAAATATTTTGTTTGGGGGCTGGGAGTACAATCTGAAAGAATTTCGCATGAGAGGAGGCCGCGGTAGTTCATATTCGTTCGAATATATACTCGCTGAACCGTGGAGAATTTTGACGGTATTTGGCACAGAATGGACGATTTATCGAAGTCACGTGCTGGAATCATTCTTTCGCCGAGAACCTGCAGACGTCGAACGCATTCCAAGGAACAGAGGAATGTAAGGAAGTTTGTATTTTAGAATCGTTGAATGTGACCGCGATGCATAATGAGTTTTCCAACTTCGAAGCGATGATTTATTCACTGGTAAAAATGCCACGCCAAGTGCGATTGAATTTCAATTTACTACATATTCAACCCGAACGTTTCTAACGAGGTACATTAACCGCATACCTGCCAATCGTTGGAGTTTCGACACTTGTCAATTTTACCATTAACTTGGAACGTTGGAAAGTTTT
>KQ435762.1:263000-288266 GCA_001276565.1 Melipona quadrifasciata | reverse complement strand
TTTATTTTATTTCGTTAATATTTCTTCTCGGGCACCTCCTATATATTCGCTGGGAGGGGGTTTGCTGTGTACATACGTAGCTATAATACGTTATACGTACATCCGAAAGATGGCACATGCGAGATACAGCTGGCGCTCTTTCGCCGCGAAGAATTCTCACAAAATTCCCTCTGCCGAACGAAACTCTGCCTTTTGAAAGTTACTTCCGATCCGGCGCGCGACTGTCGTTGGCAAAAATCTATCACGCGGGACTCGGCGTGTTCGCGCTGTTGAAAAGGAACCGCGCGATCGGAGTCGTATAATTGGATTTCATTAATTCCGCCCAACGTTTGTCCCGGTTTGTTTCGCACGACGGAAAGCATCGATCGACGCACCGATAATTTATCGCTGCCAATTAAAATTTCTGACCCGTTGCGAGGCGCGCGTTTCTTGAACCGAGTGTCGCGAACGCAAACAATCGCTTTTCAATGGAGCTCCGACTCGTCTCTCTTAATAAGATTAACGTTTCCACATTAGCAGCGAGCAACAGCGAGGGGAGAAGGCATTCGGAGGGGTCGAGCACGACGCTTTTGTCGAAGCTTTTTGACAACGATAAATAATCGGATCAAACGCGATCAGGGATTTTCTGAGTCATTCCGACCGCTCTCTCGCAATCGAGGGCAATCAGACCCCCATCCCTCCCCCTCCGTCTGCGCCGCATTTTCATCGTTATATTTCCCCCGTATCCTCCGCTCGTGTGTCCGCGCGCGTGTACACGTATGTGTACGCGCTTTTCCCGACGCGCGCGGGGAGGGGAAACAACCGGGAATCGTTGCATATATTTGCTACGCGTGTCAAGACATTTCTACAACCTTTGACAGCTGCCGATGAAATGTTTTCCATCGAGTTTATGGAACGCCTGTTTGCTCTTGCCTTTTATTCTCCTTTTTTTTTCCCCCTTTCTAAATTCGCGCAACGCAAACGCGAATTTAAAACAACTGCAGCTACGTTTCAGGGCATAACTTCCCGATTCCCGTCCGCCGAACGATTCCCGGCAAACAGGATTTATTTATTTTAAACGTCCGAATTCATTTGAATGCCTCTTCGTTTTCCTTCTGCCGTGTCTTTAAACACCGTGCGTTTCGTTCCGCGTCGAGTTCGCGCCGAGTTTATCCGCGTGGCGCGGGACTGATTTATTCGGTGAACTTTTTCCTCTTTGACCCTGGTATTTTTCGATAAATTCGCCGATATATATATATATATATATATTTGAAATCGCGGCGCAGCCGAATTTAGGTACACTTGATCAATTTTCAAACTCGATTCTCTCTCTCTCTCTCTCTCGCAAAAAAAAAGAGAGAAAAAAGAAAACAGAAAAGTTTCATTTTTCTATGCAAAATCATCACCACGATCTGACTTCTGTGCGTGTAAATAATGGGTGGTTTGCGCACAAATTCTTTTGATGGGAATCTAGATTTTCATAATACGCGTGTATTATTATTGAAACGAGTGTTATCGCTTCATGTGTTGAATATTTGCACGCGTGCACGTGTACGCGCGTACTGCGTAACTGACAGAGACAGATGGATACAACGTCTTATGTTTATGTTTTGTAGGAAACTGTGTGCAAAAAGGAAGAACAAGGTTGTCAAATTGTTATTGTCTATCTCGCGGAAAGTATCAAAATTATAAAAAAATAACAGATAAAATATTGATATCTGTATGTTGATACAAACTGTAAATTGATACAACGCAGCTGTATATAACGTAAATTGAAATTGTTCGCATTATAATTGATGATACAATTTCATACCTTTCAGAAAATAAATAAAGAAGATTCTCACAGTGTCTCTTATCGTCCCATGACACGATTGAATCTCACTGGCAAGATCATATTTAATCGAGCTGCGTTATTGCAAAGACGATCTACCGAGAGAATACAATTGCATCGAGCGGATCATTCGAGCAGATTGTATCTTCGTAATGGAAATGTATTATCTACAAACTGCTCAACTTTCACTCGATTCTGTTTTATATAACACACGACACAAGACACGATTGTAAAACAATCTCGCGCGCGCACACGTGTGTGCGCGTGGACACAAAAGAAATATCAAAGTTGAAGAAACAAAGAGTGAAATTATAACGCGGAGGTCGTCGGAGCTGTCCCGAGGAAGCCCTCCCACGGTGCAGTTGTCGTTCCATTACCATATATGGTAATTCTTGTAACGTAAAATGCTCGATTCGTTCCGACAGATTGTTACAGCGCAAATGTACGTCACGTCTCTCTTTCTCTCTCTCTCTCTCTTCCATAATTAAAAATATTTTCTCGCAAATCGTTGAAACTTGCTTCAGTGTAAAAGTGTAGACTTTCGCGCCGATATTCGGAACATTCCAAAGTAGTAGTCAGATGCAACGCTGATGCAACGAAAATTAGCGATTGGTTGATTTGAGTCGCGTGATTCGCGAGGGGGCGTGGGATAGACCTCGAGTGGGAGTGGCGTCGTCTGGTATTGAGCGATCGCGCCTGTAATTTGTTTTGTATCGATTCAAATATTTGCGTATCAATAAAATTTTATCGCAAAAATGTCGTCTTCATTTGCCAGTCAGGACCTTTCAGTGAGATGAATCGTACTGGGGTACAAGTCGTGCAGTTTTTTATATCTATCTACATTTATTATATATATATATCTGTGAGATAAATGAATTACGAAAACCTCGCGAGAAGTTGCGTCAAATGTTCAGAAATCAGGCGAGAAGATAGATGTAGGAGGAATCGTAATAAGGGAATAATATGCCGATCGAGAAGCGTAATAAGGTCTGTTGAAACCGAATGTGCCAAGACTCTGTGGCCTAGCTGTTCGATAATTTGAGAAATTTGCAGACGAAGGGGGAGAGGGGGGAGGCGGTGTGGCAGCGATCGCTTAAAGCGCGACTCGTGTTTGTAGTTAAACGAGAGCTTAATTAGTTTTCGCCGGCAGCTGCCGCCGCCGCCGCCGCCGCCGCCACCGGCTTAAAAAACCGCCACGGCGATACGAATCCGCGGTTATTACACTTCGTTACGTTGAAATGAAATTTTAATTAGAATTCGTATAAATTCACGTGGACGCTGTCAGTGCGTAATTAGCGTCCCGTGCGTTCGACCGGCGACGCACGTGCGTCCGCCGCCTATCGATAGTGGCATTTCCGGCCATCTTCTCGCGGACACTGAGACATATGTGTATCTCATTGTCAGAAGTGAAACGATAAGAAGTAATAAGAATCGAGAGATACAGTAACATTATTATACAGCTTCATCGATACGATGAATGCCGTATTATCAATCATTTATCAATCAAGTCGTATAAATTTCAATATACCCGGACCCATTGAATTACAGACATAACAGTCTGTGCGAAGATTCTTTCAGTCATCGCACCTGTGTATCAAGTGACAGTGAGAAATTTATTCCTACTTTCTTTGGTGTATTATTTTATATCTTTTAGTACGTCTGTTCGTTTTGTTCAATTTTGTTTGGAATTCTTTGTATATGTACATGTTATATATTATACAGTGACATAATATATATGTAATACATCACCAGTATTAATATATTAATATTATTAAACATACATCAATGAAATATAGCTTATTATATACATATATATTATACGCATATGTATTATTAGTATATTATATAGCATTAATAATACTTTTTATTAATATATATATTATACACTGCCAATGCACAAAGCAAGAACAATTGAATTTAACTTTCATTTAACAGTTGTAACAAGGCAAGAAACGTCAACGCAACTCTCACGTCTCCCAAGAATGAATTTCAACGTCTATAACATTACAAAAGAGTCGAGGCCAATTAGAGTTAAACCTCGACAATTTGCATAATTATAAAAGTGCATCTCGGCATCTGGAGAGCGGAGCCTGGTAATTCGCGGTACAGAGACGAGAGCTCGGCCTGGCAGCATGGCAGCTTTCGGAGATTCCGCGAAAAGTTCGGAGCGTGAAAATTCCAAACAGATTCGGAATTGGCCGAGTGCCCGCGAGAGAGCTGAAAATTATTTTATTAGGAAAACGCTTCTCCCGAGGAAGAGACGTCGCGTCGATAACTCCGTCGATGACTCTGACTTTCCACAACCTCGTTGCGATCGTTTCTCAAAGTCGCGACTTTGACCCACAATGTCGCTCTGTACGTAGTTAATTTCCTTAGATACGCGCATACGTAGCTGGACAGAAGGAGAGAGGCATTTCGCATTTTGCCGGGATGAACGCTCCGCGAGGCGTCGAGGCGCGTTCAGTCGCCTTCCCGGCGACGCTTCGAAAGTTGACAAAATCGCCAATTACGTCAACGCGTAGACACGCGGGGACGACGCGTGAGTCGCCGATCGGGGACGACGTCGATCGATAGCGTTGCAACATCCAAGGCAACTACCAACTCGCCACGCAAATCTCGCCGGTTGCCCAAGGTTCCGCGCGGAAAGTGGAATCGACGTACTTGGACGAGTTGGTCGGCAAGCAAATAAATTTCTGGTAAGTTGCCAAGCGCTACCCAGAGAGAGAGAGAGAGAGAGAGAGAGAGAGAGGCGAGCATCGAGACCAGAAACCGGTATTCGATTATTCGAGCATGTGAAATCAGCAGATGCACGACTCGAATTATTGTTATTTCGCCGAGCGTGTAACCAGCGTGTCTTTTAACGTTCGCTCGTTGCATCTCGTTAAGGGGGATCGCCCAACGGGACTGTCGATGCGTTTGGCGGGTTTTGACGCTCGTTATCGAGGAAATTCAGATATTAACAGAATCGAAGCCTGGATCTTGGGTGATCTTAGGTGTATTTCTGCGTAGAATTTCAATGAATTGGATTTGAAGAGTCCGCGTGTACAAAAGTATCCGAGTTAAAAGAACGACATTGTTTTATACTTTTTAATGACTACGTCGAGAAAGGCTCGCTAGAACGGGACATGCTTGAAATAAAGCAAAGTGAAAACGCTTCACGATCACGCGCAACGTCGAAATATTAATTAAAATATAAATTTGCGTTTCTACGCAGACGCTTTAGTACCGAATGAATTAATAAATCAGTCCAACCCAAACCTTCGCCGATTAAGTAATCAAACGCTAAACGCACCTCAACTTCAAACCAGTCGATGAAGCACGAGAGAAACAAACGATCAGACACGAGGATCCACGGACCAGAAAGAACAAGAGACGAGAGAGAGAGAGAGAGGGAGCATGGAAAATTCAAGACAGAGGGAAAAATCCAGGACAGACAGATGTAAATCGTGCGAACCTCCCGAGCGAGCCTTTTTTTGCAAGTAGCGCCATGATTTTAAACCATGGCGTTACCGCTCGAAGCAAAAGAAATAATTCTCTCAAGGGGGAGAAAAACACGGCGTTCGCGCGGGGATATGTAAAACGTACGAGCGTGCAAGGGGTGAAATCGATAGTATCGAGTAAGGCGAGTGTGGCTGAGAGTCGCCAGTGATATTTTTGCAACGTCGCCGTCCCTTCCTCTCTCTCTCTCTCCCCCTCTCTCGTCTTTCACTCGAGGCTACTTTCCGCGTGACTTCGCGCTTCCTCCCCCAAAGAAACTTTAATCTATCAGATTAAAGGTTTTTCGTGCCACCGACCAGATAAATGTTTTGGCGTCCGTGCGCACGCGGAAAGATTTACACAACGCGAGCGCGCATCTCGCCGATAATTTACGCACTTGTTTGCCGCGCGTTCACCGCCGGAGAATTTCGAACGAGAGGAACAGTCGTTGTTCGTAGGACGTTTCTTTCTTTCTTTATTTTTTTTTTCTTTGTTTTTCAACTTTCAGACCGAGCGTGGAAATTTCGCGGCGCGAGGTAGCTAAAAATTATCGTTATAATAGTCGCGACGACAAGTAATATAAGACCCGCGGAGCGTGCACTTTGCTCGCGAGCTATATAAATTCTAATTTCCAACTCTCGCTATCGACACGTGTTACGTACGCGTGATAAGACAGAAAGAACGTCGTATTCATCGTCTGACTCGTGTATACGTTTTCTACTTGCATCAATCAACGTGCAGTCAAATTACAATTTACACTACAAGTATCAATTTTAGAGAGTCTGAAGAAGTCTTCGAAATTACGAATCGCTCGAAATGTATTTTCGAGTGTTACCACTGTCTGACATCGTGAGAATACATTTTCCACTTGATGTCGTGGAACGACCGCAATCAATATACAATTTACGCTAAATGTGACGACTCTGGAAATGTTTTCGAAATTATACATCACTCGATATGTACTCTTGCAACGTTTCTCAATTGCCCGATGTGTATCTACATTTTCCACATTTATCTACATTTTTGACGTTGCAAAACGACTGCGTCAATCAATCTTCAATCAAATTACAATTTACACTAAAAGCATCAATCCTAGAGAACCTGAAGAAATTTATGAAATTATGAATCGCTCAATATCTTCGAATGTTATACCACACCTCTTGTCTGACTTGTATGTACATTTTCCATTTGATGTCGTGGCACGACTGCAATCAATATGCAATCAAATTTAGATTAAAAGTATCAATTTCAGCGAAATTAACCGAAGAAGTCTTTGAAGTCACGAATCACTCGAAATACATCTGCCCAACGCGTATCTACAGTTTCCACTCGACGTTGTAAAACGACTGCATCAGTCTGGCCAATTATCCTTACAAAGATACGTTACGAACAATCCATTGTTAAATTACACCGAAAGTGTCGAGTCTGGAGAATCCAGATTGATTAAACGTTTCTTATACCACCGGGCAAACCACTCTGCTACGATCTCTCAATCCTTTAACATCTCAGATGTTTTTTTCCCCCACGCCGCTCTGTATCTATATATATTTAAGCTAAAACGTTGAGAGGATAAAGCTCTTTACCTTTCTCCGCACACACATCCATCCACAGAACTCGCCAGTTTTTTCCTCCCTGCCCCATGTATTTTCATACATTTCCATTTCTATTTTCTTTGAAATCGAAGTACGGAGGAATAAAAATAAAACTCGGCGAATCCAGCGGCGCGAGTTTCAACCTCGAGAATTTTTTGTCCCAAATTGCAACATTTTCTCAGTTTGGAGTATATTTAAACGTAACCGAGGCAAAACAAATGACAAGTTTATTACTTCTCAATAATTTCAATCCGGTGATATCACACCGACGAGTTCAACAGTCGAAAAAGAAAGCGACGAATTATCGTATATACGGTACGGTCACTCGTTATGGTCCGCGAACCACAGTTGGCAGCGCAAGGCTGAGTTAACGAAACGTTCGGGCAGCAAAGCAGAGAGAAAGAGAAAGGTTTCCGGCTGAAGAGGAACTAGGAGGCAGGTTCAAGGGAGTCGAGTCGAATCGAGGGAAGAGTCTTCGGAATCGAGACGAGACAAGACGAGACAAAAGCGGGAGGGGAGACGCGTAAAAAGTGCAGAAAACGATTTATCTTTCGGACGGAGATACGATCGCAACGTGAATCGCAAACTCCGAATCACAAAGCCAACTTTCTTGACTTTTCTCGTTACGCGGATTCGCCAACGAACCCCGGCGGGAAGTTCGCGGCCTGAAAGACCTGAAACATCCTACTCGGGCCCGAAGGATCCCTAGCAGGTGCTAACCTACCGACGCAGCGCCCAGTAGGATCCCACACACCCTACCTGGCACAAAGAGAGATCGGACAACTGAAACGCGTCAGTGTTCGGGCATCAGCGGAATAAAACTGTCGGGCAAAAACTGGCCTGGCGCAGTTTTCGCGGTTCTATGGGAATGAGAAAAGTTTCTAAGCCGGTTAGAGGCAAAAGTCATCTGGTCGCGAGCGGTAATCCCTCGGTAATGCGAGTCGTTCGAGTGTGACCCAATTGTCTTCGCCAGGCCGGCCATCGCCGCGCTACTCTCTCTAATCAATTACGCTTAGTTAAATATTCCACCTTTACTTGTCCCGCCGACTTGAATTTGCCGGGCTCGAGACGTGGAAACGAGAGTCGCGCGCCAATTTGCTTTTAATCGATGAATCTTCCTTTTCATCGCTGAAAGTGATTTTAGTGGGGGTAACACAGAAAATCGGCCTCTTGAGATGCAACGAAAATTAGCGATTGGTTGATTTGGGTCATGTGATTCGTGAGGGGGCGTAGGATAGACCTCGAGTAGGAGTGGCGCCGTCTGGTACTGAGCAATTATATCGATTCAAATGTTTACATATCGATAAAATTTTATGGCAAAAAAGTCGTCTGCATTTCCTAGTCGGAACAGTTGCTTCTGGGCCGTTCAGTGAGACGAATCGTACTGGGGTACAAGTCGTGCAGTTTTTTCTTTTTTGAAATTGTTCTTGGTTCCTTTTAATGGATATCATGGAAACTTTCCGTGGTTCTTGCTTTTCTTTCCCAACGCCGCCGTGGTCTGAATCTCGTTCTCGTTCTCGTTTCATCGTTTGTTCAAACCCATGCGTCGATCCCGCTGCAATGTTCGTACTTTTGCATCTTCGTTCTAACTCTAGGTGAAGAGTGTCGCTGGCGTGAAATTGAAACGAGAGTAATTCGAGAGCGAACAGTCGGCGAACTGTTTCAGAGAATAGTGTCAAGTGGCGCAAGCATGGCTACGAATATGTTGCGGATATCTGGGAAAAAACCTGTCTCTACGCGTGTACAAAAAGTAATGAAACATCAAGATGATGGATGGTTCCGCGCATTATTCGTCGGTTGCAAGAAACAAGTCCCATAAAGAGTTTCAAGCAAATGCGCTGGAACGGACACGGAGTATCCTGTACGAGCGATCGGCTCGTGGCCTTAGCTCTTCGGGATCTTTAGAGGCGTGAGAATTACGCCGGCACCCTGAAAAATAATCATCTCTCGGAAACCACAGAATCATAAAAAAAAAAAAACGTAGAGCTGTATTCGTAGCAATGACGGTTGAATTTTGATTGAATTCACGAATTGACGTAAAATTAATACCGTAAATAACACTAATAACTGTTTTCTACAGGTGAAACTGTGCTTGGTATGGTACAAATCGGCAATTCTTCAAAGCTAATTTCAACTTTTGTACGGTAAAACTGATCGTTTCTACAGAGTTTGTATAATTGGAGAATTTAAGATTTTTCGTGGCTGGAATTTAGATCGATATTATGCAAAGAACTTAGTCAAAAGTCTATCAAATCGAACGATCAAAGTTAGGAAGGATCAACCCGGGTTATAAAGGACTTGAAAATTTGGGTTTAACTATGAAGACTGCTTTTATTTTCTTTGCTATGGTCTTACAATTCTGTTCAAGTGAATATGCATTATACTTGTTTGAATGAAAAATTTGTAGAGATATTCGTAAAATTTCTGGATATGTTGTTGATTAAAGTCGCATAACTTTAATTTGTACGTAGCATTGCAAATATAATGAAAACCTTCGTATCTAATTTACTGCGACAGTAAACCTTTGAGTAATTTAACCTAAATTACCTACGGTAATTTTGCAAGGTGTCTTGTAACTTTGTCCACTGGTGTATCAGTGAATCGACAAAGATTTGGTTCAAACAAACAAAGTGCTCCGCGCAATAATTTTCAAGCGTCCTAAAAAATTTGCGATGCAACGCGCAACTGAGCTCAAGAATCCGTTCAACAATCCGGTGCACGATACCTCTAGATAAGTGTAAGAGAGATTTATCGGTCGCCCGAGAGGAGGGAATCGAAATTTTTGCGCGTAATCGCACGCACGTACGCGGAGGGGGTGGAACGAACGGGAGACACGAAAACGCAGTTTCGCCGGGACGATGGTGGAGAGCACGAGTTAGCCTTGAAGGCACAAAGCCTTCCCCTGGCCGTCTCCTAACGAGCACACCAGCCGGTATCGTATTTCACGGGCTGGTGCATGCATAGTAAAGCTTATTAATTCCATTTAACGGGCTTAAGTCTGGCTCTCCCCTTTCGTTGGCCAAGTGGATCGGGAATACGAGTAGGTATATACTGGAAGAAAGAGGCCGAATCGGCCGATGTTGCGATCAGCCTACCCACGGCGAGCGTGAGAAACGAGCCGAGCCAGAACACTCTCGTACCTCGAGGCAACCAGAAAGAGGAAAAAGAGAAGAACCTGGCCGGCCAAACGCAGGAGAAAGAGGATGAAGACCACGACGACGACGACCACGACGACGACGACGGCGACGAAGACGATGCCGCGCTTCTCTCGCTCTTCGCGCGTGTGTAGTGTATACACGCGGAGCAGAAAACCAGGTATCCTCGTTGACTCGCGGCCCACCGAACGAACCTTCAGCCAACTCGTTCCCCATTTACGGCAGCCAACAGACAGACGAGCGTTTACGATCCAACATGCTCCGATTTCGAGCTTCCTATTAGTTTCTCTTTTCTTCTCCCAGACGCGTACATGGTTGCTCGAAAGGCTTCGAGCTTTCGTCCGTTGCTCTTTCCGATTTCGGAATTATTCGATCAATTGAAATCGCAATTTTTCATCGCGCGCGATGAAATCCGATTGCTTTTATGTACGTAACTACGCGTAAAAGTAACTGTTTCAATACCGGCACGGGAGGATTAAGCGGTTGAAGGGTTAACGAGCAAAGTTTCACAAGAGAGAGAATCGTACCAATTGCATTCCGGTTGAGCTGAGTTCCACTTGGAAATTGTAAAATTCCACGCGCGGTGTAAGATTTTGTCACTTGTCGATTCGTTAGGATAAAGGTATTTAGATGTACAGTATATAGATACAGACACGTAGATATTGTTGATCGATGTTCTGAAGCATTGTTACGGATAATTTCGTAATCGACGATGTTACAAGCTCAAAAGGGGGTGATTAAATAAATTAAAATTTGATCTAAGAAGATATCTAAATCATCCAAACACTATTTTTAATTTGTCACACGCTCGTTCAGCGTCAAACTTTTAGACTTTTAGTAATTTTAGTGAAGCCTGTTACCTTTGGTATTACGCGTCTTTTGGTCAAATCAGCGAATGACACACGTGGAGGATTTTTAACGCGATGGTAATTTCGTTGACCAAACGAAGCATATCTTTTCAACTCGCGAATTTCGACATTACGAGAAAACATTGTAAGTAAAATATCTTTGTACTTGCGAAGGCAATTAAATTTCGGAAATTTTAACACGCTTCAAATTTTTGAGCGGAAGCACGAATGCGCATTGAGTTTCCAACGCGATATACCGCGGCTCTCTCCTCGGCTGTGAAACTAGTCAAAATTCACGATTTACTCGGGCGGCCAACGCGAAACAAAACACGGATACAGAATCGCGGTTTATACGGCTGGCTCTGATTGTCATGCAAATGCGAGTTCGATCCTGTTTGCTTCAAAATACTAATTAACTAACTCGATCAGGGCCGACTGTCGAAGTCTGATTGTCTCAAGATGCTAAACGACCGAATTTTAAACGAACATTGTCCCCGAGGGAGAGACAGAGAGAGAGAGAGTTGTTTCAAACGGCGAATCGTGAACGGAGAAATCGTGGACGGGGGGTCGTAAAGATTGATTAACCTCTTGGTTTACGAGCTCTCTCGCAGGTACGCGTCGTAAATTGCGTTGTAAAATGATATTCTTCCAACATTGCGTTTCGCTGCCGCGAATTAAACAATTAAATATGAATCATTGGGAATTGTTGTCAACTTCGATAACAACAATTGTAACATAAAACAGAGGGAATGTACAAATTTCAATTCCGAATTTCAAACGAAACAACTAGCCTTGGCTTCCAGACTTGAGAGTAATTTTGCAATTGTTACGAAAATTCACTTTTATTTCGATCAAACTTGGTTGGCAATCTGAAATACAAAATCTTGTTCACATTCGTGCGTGAATCCAACGATTCAACTGCTACGAGGGTTAAAGGAAAATCGAGCACTCCGCAGAGACGTATCGAACGACCAATTATCGTTTCTCAAACTCCCCGTGAAAAGCCAAGGCGAACCCCGCGAGCAGCTTCGAACTCTTGTCCCGTAACATTAACACCTTATCTCTCTTTCTCAGCCTCTCGACTGCTGAAAATACTGTCTCGCGGACGAGAGGAAAAAGGATAAAGGTTCGTGGAGGGGAGGGGAGGGCAGCGGCAATTCTTCTTTTTTTTTTTCGAAGCAGAGCCGGGAGTGGCAACGGGAGAATCGAGGGTTCTCCGCGGTCGGAACACGCGGAGTCTCCGATCGTAAACGGGGAAAAGGGGCGAGGCAAGGGGGGTGTTGGTGGCAACGACTCATCCGCGGCGGAAAGGAACGGAGACCATAGTTCAAAGTAAAACGTGGCGTGATACCTCGCCACGGTGCGTGACTACTGCCACGTTGAATCGAGCGGGTACACACAACCCCCCGACCCCCTCGTCTCTCATGCAACCGTCGTCTATCGCGGGACACTGTCGCTGTATCTTCGCCGACTGATTCATACGAAACGGTAACCTTGACAGGATAATGACGTAACCGAGAATTCGCTGCTACGTACCTATCGCCCGTAAATAAATGGCCGCTTTCCACGGAGGAAAGCAACGAACACGCGTATCTCGTCTGTAGACGGTGAAAAAGAGAAGTCCGTCCGTGGCTTCGTCGTAGATGAACTCTGTGCCTTCGATTTGACGTGTAAACAACCTGGCCTTGACCTTGATCTTGAATTTCAAGGTCAAATCTTTCTCTGTTGCACTGTATTCTATCCATTACGAAGGCAAAACCTAACCCAAACCTAACCTAATTAACTTCTCTTGAAAAAAGTTTCTTAATCACTTAACACTGCGTGCGTTCTAACAGCGACTTTATGATTGAGCCCGTCATTGTGACAGCGGCAGTCATAGTTGTAAGTCATCAGTGCGAGTCTAAATAATCAAGTGATAAAACTAACTGTTAACATTATCGGTAAATAATATAAACGCTACGTAATATAGGCGTCCACGCGTCCAGAATCGTAAAGTCGCTGTTAGCACTCGCGTGTCCGCAACGTTAAATGATTAAGAAACTTGTTTGCCATTTTTCAACAGAATTACGTATTAGGTTGCGAACTATTCTTGGAAAAGTTTCACCTTCGTGATAAATAAAATACAATGTATAAAAATGTTCGAGCTCGATCTTGTGATACAAATTTCTATTTTCCACCCTGTACGAAACGTTTCGTTAGGTTCGCCGATTTGGCGACTTGGTGGAACATTCGAAGGTCTTTGTCGAGTGATGCAAAGATGAACTGTTTGTCGATAGTCGGTAGTTATGCAGAATTTTTTGTTTAGAATTCTAGACTCACGTTTCCACCCACTTTGAATTCAACAGTGGATTGACTTGGCGCCTTTGCGAAATTCCGATCTCTGTTGCGACTTTGCCAATTTTTACTCCGTCCCCGGCGATGACGATCTAATCGCACGTATCCGTTACTCGCGATGCAACTGTATCGCTTCTTTCTTTCGGGAAGAAAACAAGCGAGGTCTTATCTCTCTCGAAGTTCGAAGTTCGTACCCTGGGGCGGTTCGCAAGCTTCGTAGAACCGCAGTTTAATTTCCTGGCGTTATCCAAGTTTATAGAACGATTTAAAGTGACGTGGACAATACTATCTTTATCAGTTAGAAAAATAAAAAGAAAGAAAGAATGTAGTTGGAACGTTCCTATTTCATTTTACGACAGAACGTAAATACCCGCGGTCCGCTATTAATAATAAAAAAAACAGACGCAACGAATTAATTAATATTTCAAACCTACGCAAGGGCGTACGATATTCTATTCTTGTTCTTTTACGCTAAACGCACCAACGCCTGGTCAGGTGGTGACCGATTAAAAATTCTGCGTCCTTTTGTTCGTTCAACTCTCGTTTGAAAAGATGAAAATATATCATTTCTTTCTTCTTATTATCTGTATTCCTCTTGCGAAAATTATTTCACAATTGGTCATTTGCACGTTAGTAGGAATAATACTACAATTACCACAATGTATTATCTGCGTTTCTGTTGTAGGAAGACCTTTATTTCATAATCGGTTATTTGCATTGGTATTACTAGGAATGATATAATAATATAGAATGGTTCGAGAGTTTCTTCCCACTTTTTTTTAATAAAGCATTGAAATTTCATTAATTTAAGTTCAAGTTGCGTTTTAAAAATTATTTCTTTCAAATAGGTTGACCGCCAGAGAGTCTGCAAATTTGTGCTCCTTTTCTTATAGTAGAAAATGTTTCTTGGCCCACCCTGTATATGTATGTATATAAAGTACCAGCACGTTTAGTACTGATCCTTCCGAGGGGGGCATTGTTCCCAAATCTAGCAAGCTCGGACTTTCTCCTTTTATAATTTGCCGATCATTGTTACGAACGTACACATTTGGTGTTAGTATAATATCTGAACAGACGCTCAGAGTGAAAGCTCGTTTAAAGTGAAATAACGACGTAACGGGAACAAAAGAATTTCAAAAGGAGAAATTTCCGAAGGCGGTCCTTTGAGTCAACTCGACGCTCGCTGAAATAATTCACGTAAGCTAGACTTCTCGTCGCTCGTTGCGAAAATTTAAAAAAATGGCGGATGATATTATTCTTCCAGAGATTGAAACTACGTGTATCGTTAACTCATACTTCAAACTTGCAGTGCACGTTGGTAATTGCTTCAAATTAAAAAAATAGAAAATTTCATATTCCAATACCGTGTGCCACTTTATTTAACATTGCTGATAGATGACGATTCTTGAAAGCTGATAATTCTTGAAAGTTAGCGCCGGCGGTGTGTAACGTTTGGTAAAGAAAAGTAACGGCATTTCCATCTGTGCGATCGCGCCTCGCGTCGAGATTCGAACAGACGCTCCTTCTCGTTTATTATTTCATAGGCGCGGCCCGTATATTTCGCTGATACGGCAAACAGAGGAGAACGTCCCCGCGCAACCAATATTTCGTTGCATCCCCGTCAGTCGCGCGAAAATCCCGCGTGCGTAAATAAGCTGGAGCGTTAAGCCGCGACAGTCGGAGGGCCCCGTTTGTTCTCACGCGTCGTCGCATACCGTCGCGTCTGGAGGTTACGGGCGCGGATCCGGAAAGAAAAATCGCCGATACCGAGCGCAGACATTGGGATAAAGAAGAGAAGAAGGGGGCGAGGGAAGCGATTACGAGCCGAAACGAGCCTCGAAGGGAAGGGGAGGGAGAGCGCTCGGGCGACCAATTAAGCGTACGTACCGCGAATCGGCCGGACTCCGCTCGCGATCCGCTTGTTTCGCCGGCAAGCCTGCAAGCTGGCAATTGGAATTCGACCCGAGCCGAATGCCGTCTCTCCTTCTCGCCGAGTGTTTTCGTCAGCGAGCGACAAAGGTAAATCTCGATGCCACGCCACGGTGGAAACACTTCTGAAGCCGTTCGAAATCGTCGATTAATTGCGAGACTGGTAAAAGTTGAAAAGGGTCGTGTGCATTGGTCACATAGTTTATGATAAACAAAGTATCTCTTATCTTCACTTTCTTGAATTTCAGACGAAGGTGAACATCATTCAGATGACATTTTCGATGGGTTCTTTGGATGAAGAATATTCGACGTGAAGGGAAATTATTTTTAAGAATAAGCGACGTTTTCATTAAAAGGATACTTCTCCATCAGATTCGTGGCATCAAACTGTATAGAATGGCTGTAAAGGGTATTTCTTCGTCATTTTTCCCGGTACTAGAGATCAGTTCTAAATACAAAGTACGCTAACGTTTCAACAGGTAGGTAGATGTAACTTTTACGTGAATAGATCAAAGGGAAAATATTCTTCGACTAAAAATCGCGAACGTTAGAACAGTGAACAAAGCAAAGGTTCTCGCTAGTAATAAAAAATTTATTCGAGCAAAACTGCGAATAAAGGACGATGGCGCGCAACGAGACGCGACGTTCACATAAGAATGAACCATCCGCATTCAGAGTCTCGATTCGTGGCACGTTTATTTCTGTTTGCGAACTTTGATACGCAGATACGTACGAGCGGCGCGTCGTTTAGTCCTGCAAATTATTCGTCGCGCAGCTACGTACTTCCAACAACGAGTCGAAATTTACATTCCGACAGCGAATAATTTTCGCGGAATATTCTTTGCGCGATACTCGGCGCGAAATTCTTATTCCCCGCGCGATATCCAAAATGAAATTCTTTTATTCTTTGTACGATCTTTCAAACGAAATTCTTATTCTTTGTGTGATGTTCGAAATAAAATTCTTACACTCCGCGTAATGTTCCGAGTAAAACTTTTTCAATTTCTGGAGATTGTTTCGATTTTCTCATTTCTTTCGCGTTCTCTCCTTCCAATAAAATTTCGCCATTTAAATATCCTTGCTTTGCAATATCGGGTCGTACAAGGTATAGTTTCAACATGAAAGAAATTTCGACTTGACTTTCAAATTTAATTTCCACCGGATTGAAACCATTGACAAGTAACCATTTGCACGTGACGTTTATATTTTATATCTGAGAAAAAACAACGTCAAAATTGCAACAAGCAATTATTGCAAAAATGGGAAGGAAAATTGCGAGGCAAGTGTTTAAATGGAGGCAAAATTGAAAACGAAAGTAGAGAACCGCCACTTTATTCCAATAAATTGTCATTTATTCAAGAATCAAACGTATCGCGAAGCGATCGGCTGTTATGAAATATATCCGAAACGATCCATTTTCGCCCTCGAAGCAAAAAATGTCGAAAAACTTGTCGAGACTCCCCACAGGTCCCGTATATATATTTAAAGAAAATCTATAAAAAGACCGTGGAAAGTCAGCGGTCTAGAGCGACGTGTATTTTTCTAAAAATACCGAATTATCCGACAGCTCTCGTAAATAGAAGCTTAACCTTTCCGCACGTTCTTCCGGTTTGTTCTTTTTATTTTGTCGTTGTTTCGTCATTTTTTTTTCTCTCTATTTTTTTTTTTTGTGGGTAGTTCTTCAAAATATCCTTCCTCTTTCCATTCGGGAGCCTTTTATTGCGGATTCCGCACGCACGTCACTGATGGCAGACATTTAACCAAGCCACCACCAAATCCCCGGCGCATACCGTGGCTTCTCGATATTCCCGTGTGCACGTACGTGAACGCACGTGCACACATCGGTCGAACGATATATCGCGGCAGACTCGAGCATAGGCAGGCTAGGTATTTTTGGACCGGGCCAGGGATACATGTTTTTCCATTTTTAACGAATCACCGTTGCGAGAACGGAATAAGAATGTTGCCGAAAAGCACGCGTGCGCGCGTGTGCGAAGGAGAGAGAGAGAGGAAGAAAAAAAAAAAAGGACGCGCTGCATGAAAGTGAAATTCAAACTGGTGGATATTGCGAGGGCATTAAAATCTACAAGTTGTAGCCGCCTACGTGCTTGTTTTCGATAAAAACTAGCCCCGGCAGCGACGCTTTTTAGCTTCGTTCCGCCAAGTCCTAAACACACGCGCGTGCACGCAAGCCGAGAAAATGAGAAAAATCAACTGGAATCGCCGAGATAAGAATGAATCGTGTACACGAGAGGCGAGAAGTTGGAAAAGACGCCTTTCCAGCAAGTTGCGCGAGTTGTCCGGCAGATAAGAGACCCGATACACGCGACGACGTAAGGTCGGCCCGTTTCAACGTACGAATTGGAAGATTCAACATTCGGGACGTACGAATTTGCTAATTACGAATGCTAATTATGTAAATTCCCCGCGATTCGTATCGGACGTATTGACACGCTGGAACTCTGCTTTGTCCCCGCTGCTTCAACGCGCGAAGCAAAGGATTGATTAGCATTTTCAATTTGCGCAAGCGGATTCAGGCGGAAACCCTTTCGTTCTTAACGATTTCTTAGGAACTTTCAAGTCCCGTTGCCGTTCCTTTCCTTAACGAAATTAACTTTGACGCCAGAATCACCAATCGCCAAAGTGCAAAGATCGTTTACAAAAAGATTCTCCAAAAATGCGACGCCTCTCCAACAACCCTAGAAAATTTTCAAAATTCCCGCGCTTGGCGTCAGAATCGCCAGATTTTTCACCAATCGCCAAAGTACAAAGATCGTTTAAAAAAAGATCCTCCAAAAATGCGACGCCTCTTCATCGACCCTAGAAAATTTTCAAAATTCCCGCGTTTGGCGCCAGAATCGCCAGATATTTCACCAATCGCCAAAGTACAAAGATCGTTTAAAAAAAGATCCTGCAAAAATGCGACAGCTCTTTATCGACCCCAGAAAACTTTCAAAATTCCCGCGGTTGACGCGTGCGATCGAGACGAAGGCGAATGTTCCACAAATTACAACTTTCCCGCGTGTAGTTTCTACATTAACGAAAATGATTTATTCGCGTTCGTCGGACTCGATACGGGCGTCCGACGCCGGCCAAACGAGTAATGAGGTGTCGGTCCGCGGGCACTGACGCCGTCTCGAACGTGTTAATTGGAACTCGGGCATCGGGCGGGCTGTGTAGTAGTAGGAGCGCGAGGTGCGTCCGGATCCGGGTCCGTTGGCCGCCCGTGATTTTCGTGCCGGATTTTTTTCCACGAGGGGATTATTTTTTTCGTACGAGCGCGTCGCGTGCGTCCCGTTTAATGCCTCGTGACAACTCTGCGTAACACGCACTTCACAGAACGCGGAAATGGAGAAAGAGAGAGAGAGGGGGGGGAGGGGAGAGAACGGCGGGAAAAAGGCAAGGGCGAAATGAATAGTCAATCAAGAGAAAAATGTACCAGTTTCCCCGCGGCCTCTGTGCCACCGTGGCTCGCGTTACACGGAAACGGAAAGCCCCGAGTAGCCCCCGGCTCGCGAACAGTGAGACGTATCATTTGAACGCGATTCATGAATTATTAAAACTAATTAATTTGGGTTAGCTGATTCTGGCAGGATCCGCCGAGAGCGAAAAGAAGGGGGAAGGGGAGGAAGAAGCCGGATACACGGGACAGAGGGCAGGCAACACTCGACTTATTTAACCGTCCGGCTACCACCGGCTGTAGCGATGGTTTAATTGAAAAAGTCACGGCGAACGAACATGCACACACGTGTACACGTAGGATATACGTTTACGCGCGGCGACACGGACCGTGATTCGCCAATGAGGATTTTAATTTTTCCACTTTGCTTGCTTATTTACACTTTGCCTCGCCCGCTGCAACTTCTCCTCCCTTCCCACTTCGACATAGTCTTTCTTTTTTTTCAAATTTTTCTTTTTTTTTTTTCTTTCAGAACCTCTCCTAGTCGAGTGTCAGCTGTTAAAATATTAAACGCGCGCGCTCTCTCCATTTGAAATAGGCTTCGAAACGAGACGGAAAATAAGAGTCGGGACTCGTACGCGCGTGTTGTCCGACTAATGAGCTTCGAAGTAGATTTTTTTTTTCTTTCTTTCTTTTAAAGATGAGAGCCAGGAAAAAAAGGACACTCGACGAAACTATTATAATTACGCTTCGTTACGGGACGCTCGCGATCGTGCGGAGGTAAAAAGTTTCTCGAACGCAGTGCGTTCCTAGCGGTAAACCGCGCTTCTTTAATTCTCTCGGAAAGCTTAATGATTACGATGCTCCCCGCGCTTCGAGCTTTTAATGCCTGCTCACCAACGTCGCGGTGTTTCACGCAAATTCGCGATTCGCTCGCGTCGGGTGTGTCGCAACGCGTTAGCGCTCGTAAATCACATCATACTCGCGATGAACAAAAATTGGCAATCAACGAGAATCGTCGAGTCATAAATAATTCCAGCAACGAATTTGTTGCATCTAGTCGAACAAAAGAATCCCGAAATTCGGTAATTCGATGTTTAACCCTGTGAAATGAGAATTGAAAAGAAGGAAGGGAAGAGGTGTTCCGAGGTGGAATGTAATTGTGTGATAACCCCGCCAGCGCCTCGCTCTCCGAGAGACAGTTAATTCTCTGAATTTACAAAGAAATCTTCTCGCGGAGACGACAAAGAAAGAAAGAAAGAAAGGAAGGAAGGAAGGAAGGAAGAGAGAAGGAATAGGATTTGAAAACGAGGGGGGTTTAAACGGGGGGAGGACAAAGATAAAAGAATCGGAAAGACATGCCACACACGTCGCGCGGAAACTCGCCAGCGCGATAGCGGGCGACTATGATTTAATTAGCGCGATCCGACCTGGTCCCCGAGGCATGTCCGCACGAGAGGTCTTCTGCATGTCTCTATGCTCCTTGTACACGTATCTTCGCCCTTTTCTCGTTCGTCCTCGTTCGCCGCTCCGGCTCCGCGCGCGCTCGGCGAAACCACTTCACTCTCCGCTAACTATCCTTCTGCCGCGCGCAATCGTTCTCTGCGTCGAGGGATCGTAAAAGAACGAGCTAGCGCAAAAAGGAAAAAAAGGAAAAAAAAAGAAGAAAAGAAAAAGAAAAGGAATAAAACGAAAAAAAAAAAAAGGAAAAAAGGAAAACTGTAACGCCTAGTTGAGAAATAAGCGCGAGTCAACGTGCCAGATAAACGCACGACTACTCCGTTTTACCAAGAACGCTCGTTAATGTTGTTACGTGACGACAAAGTGAGTCACGTTAGACGCAACGTTGACAAATTATCTTCTACGGAGAACAAAGAGGAGCCGAGTCAGTTAACCAACCGCGATGAAATATAATTTCAAAGTGCGTGCGTGTGTGTGTGTGTGTGTGTGTTTTTATAAGGGCAAATGGAGCGTTCCGCGGTTTTGCTTCGTTTTCAGAAAATATCTCGCAGAGTGTTCCTTTAGCTCGTTATCCGGCTTAATGCGTATTACGGTAGAAAATATCGAGGAAATTACTGTAAACATATTGCCACGCGGAGAGTAGCGAAAGCAAACGAGATTTTCTATTAGCGGGGATTTTTAGCTGGTCGAATGAACAATTCGAGGCGGAGTTCGTTAAAATATTAACAACCGACGCGATTATTACGACGTCGAGAAATGGGAAGCGGACGATGCGAAAATTTGGTCATTTTGTTTTCTCGCGTTAAGCGTCAGTGAAATTTAAATCCTGCTATTGTAATGTGATAAAATTCATTGGCCCTTTCGTTGCAGATTTTCCATCATGCCACATGTATATATATATATATATATATACGATAAATATATATGTACAAAGGGGAGAGATTGAAGGGAAATCTGTTGGAATTTATTAGATAAATATTCAAAGAACGAATTCTTTTCGTTTCATCAGAGTGCGCTCCGATTCTCGAGGAAATTTATCACGCGTTATGTACGTGGACTGCATGATTTTTATGCATTCGCGGGAAATTGCAAAAATATACAGAATGTCTAAATTAGAGTGTTTGTTATAATGATAATGGTAGAAAACAAATTTGTATTTAACTTAGGACTTGGTTAGTCAAAGTAAACGCTACAGAACAAGATCGAGTAGATTAGCGTATGACTTTCTTCTAATAATTTATCTAAAAATAGTTGGCGTGTTTTCAGTTAATGTATTGACTCAATAGAATTAATAACTCTGTCCACTAATTTTTCTACTCAGTTACAAAAATACAGCGGACGGTTATCGGCTCGTCTTCGCGTTTTTCTCTCCGCAAACGTTCTGCTAAACGCGCCGCTCTTGCTGAACGTAAACGTTATTAACGCGGTGGTGAAAATCTTAGTTTAAACGCGCGCGTTAGGCGAAATATACCGAGAATCGTTGGTAAACTCTGCACGTAAAAGAAACGGGTCAGCGTGTACCCACGGATGGGGAAAGGTAGTCTGGCAGGATGCAAATGCTTCATTAGGCATTGCATTTTCAAAAGAAAATCGCTCTCTGCCTGTCTGAATGCCGATTCGACTGCTGCCGCTAACACTCCCTCTAGAGCTCTCGTGCGTTATGCTACTTTTCACCAGGTGAAAAACTGGCTCGCGGAAAGAAGAAAACGATCGTTTCATTATGGGGAAATGTTCTGACGCGCGTGTTTAACGGCGTGATGGAAAAAACAAAAAGAAAAAACTGCACGACTTGTACTTCGGTACGATTCGTCTCACTGAAAAGCCCAGAAGCAACTGTTCCGACTAGGAAATGAAGACGACTTTTTTGCCATAAAATTTTATTGATACGCAAACATTTGAATCGATAGAAGATAAATTACAGGCGCGATCGCTCAGACAACGCCACTCCTACTCGAGGTGTACACCACGCCCCCTCGCGACTCACGTGACCCGAATCAACCAATCGCTAATTTTCGTTGCATCAGCGTTGCACCTCAAGAGGCCCGATTTATCTGTCTTAGCCCCGCTAAAATCACTTTCAGTGATAAAAAGAAAAAAAGCAGATCAATCTTTGAATGAAACCGAAGCGAATGTACAAAGATTGTTTGAAGTTGAATGTCGTTGAAAGAAGTTTCTCAAGTTGTTGTCGCTGTTTCCTGAGCGCTGAGCTGAGTGATTTAGTTTGTTATTTCTTGTTGCGTTCTTTTGACAGAAAATCTTCAAACAGAAAAAGAACATACGTTCATTGGATCAAGGTCTGCGAAGCGTCCGCCGAATCGAGGCCACCCTCGCGGTCGCGAGTTTATTTTTCGATAAGAAGACAAATGTTCTAGAAACGTCTGCGCTTTCGTCAATAGATACTATTTAGTCCTCGATTCAATTGTGCGTATTCATCTTATCACGTATTCCGCGGTGGTCAATAAGACAAAGTGAAGAAGGCAGATGATATTACTCGTATCGCGCTTTCACTATACAGAGTGATCCGTTTGGATTCGAGCAACAAATTGACAAATTGTAGTTTTCACGTCTCAGAAGCGAACCGCATTGATTCGTTTTCCAGCTCGATGAACTGCAGATCCCTCTTTCCATGTGTAACAGGTCATCTGACCGTCGGAATTTAAGTAAATAAACAAATTAAGGAATAATCATCATCAAGGGTAATGAGCTTATCAAAGTACTATTAACGATATTAATGTTCAAGAATTATTTTCGAACGTTATTACACGTTGGACATTTATGAAAGTAAAGTACTTATCTCAATTACGTCTAATAATTAAATTCATTTCTTGTCTGACAAGTTGCCTTGTCCCGCCAGCAAATAGCAAAGGAACAGTTCATCTCTCTTCCACCTTCACGACGCACGGAATTAATTTCCAAACGAAAACCGCGCTCCTCGTCGTCGCCGAGCCAACAGATACTCCGACATTTTTTCAAGTAATTTTACAGATCGAATTAGCATAACATCGATGAAAACCGCATTACGCGTCCAACGTCCATGGTTCGACGCACATTCAAAGTGACGTTTGTTGCAGGAAAATATTCATCAACGAGAAACAACCAAAATTTGAATATTTTAATGTACCTCGGTCTGGGCGAAGAAGATTGACACCGACGTGAAAAACATTCGCGAAATGGAAAAAGGCGTGCGCTTCTTTCTAGCCCGATCAAACTGATGATACCGCGTGATTAATATCTCTCGACGATCAAACACTATCGACGATTAAAGCATAAAATTTTCGTCGGGAACAGAATAGAAAACACCATATGTTTATAACACAACGGAGTGCAGAGTGAATTTTTGCTCACTTTATTTATTTTGTGAAAAATGAATTAAATCTTCAAAGAAACACGTTGTTCTACTTTAATAAACGATCTAAACTGATCATTTTCAGGACCAGAAGTTTGGTAGCCAAAGTGTTAAAATACTGGTCTGCTACTCTGTGCAGAGTAGACGTTGAAGACAGAAAAACAGGGAAACTTTATGACACGAGCTTTCGTAGTGCGAAAAATTATTAAAAATACAGTGTTTCTACGTCTATAAAATGTCCAAGAAAAATGACAAATGCCACGACTTTGGCCAGCCGCGTCGGAAAGGTCTTTCGATCTGCGGAGTACCGTGCGTCGCGAAAAATCAGAACCGACAGGCCCTGGCGAGAGGCGAGAGAGGCACGAAAGAGACGCGGCCACCCTGTAGGAAGATCTGTATGGGCCAGCGAGCAGTGGCGAGCGATTCCATCATCGCTGGTCAACGACACACTGATTACGTCGGTCCGTTGAAGAACAAAGAACATTTCGAGACAAAGGAAGATCACAGATTACTCCGGGGCTGCCGAGGGCTCCTGGGCCCCTGGGTTCCTTTTAAGCGTGACTAATGTCCCCGGACACCAAGCTTACGGCTCAGGTGTTTTCCAGGCCCACGATGAGATCCGGCTTGTCCCGACCGTTTACGCACGTGCGGCCCCCCGAAACAGTCTTCCACCTGCTCGATAAAGTATCTGCCTGCCAGCTGCTCTACTACACTTCCTAATCGCGCCCGATACTCTCCCCAAGACGCAACGAAAGGCGAGACTAGACTCTAAACAACAGGAGAAAAATACGACTTTGACGCTAGAGCTATCCACGACTAAGGCTGACTTTTATCAGAGATAAAAGTTCAAAGTGAAAAGAAAATGGAAAATGTACATGTACTTCGATAAAAAAATCGTTCAAATCTCTGAAAGTACACTGTCTTACATCTGTGATATTAGGGGTACCCATTTCGAATTTGACAATTTAACATTGCCATCTAGTGACGATAATTCAACTTGTTATTAGTGCGCTTATTGTCAAACTACATTATAGATTAAAACTACGTGTCAATTTTTATAATGAAATAAAATCTTGTAGAGTGTCAAAAAATGACATTACTTGTGAGGTACTCCTAATATATCTAACAAAAACCACCTCGATGGTTTTGGTGTTAAAACGTTGAACCTTTGACTTTTCGTTTGCTTTTCTGTATCGATATATACACACTTTACGTTTCAATTGGACATTCGTCGAACGAGAAAACGTCAGGGGGAACGAATTATGGGGACAGATAGAGAAGAATACCGGTGATACAGGGTAGTCACTGAAAAACCGAATGATATAAAACAAAAATAACTTTAACAAACGCGTGTTTTAAAAATTTTTTATTATTTTATTTGGAAATATAATTAGTGGATTTTTTTTCAGTATTGTGTGCGAAAAACAACATCCCTCAAATGAACAAGTTATGACTTTTTCGAACCCTTCAATTTTCTAGTGGCCTGTACTTTCATCTTTCGTTAAGTCTGTTTAAGCCAAGTCTGTTAGGTACCAGAATATAAATTCATTTGTGTTACAGACACATTCGCAGAGGGAAATAAAAAAAAAACAATTTGTTTCAGACGTGCATTTTGCTTTCTCACCTTTTATTTATCCTTGTGATTCAAGCAGTACGATCATCGAAATATTTGAGAGGATCCTTTAATCTTTTTATATCTAATGTGAAGATTCAATGTTACTACTCACTCTTCTCGACTATACCATTTGAAAAATTAGTTGCAAACAGCACCTCGGAACTTCAACGCAAAGCGAAGCAAATCGAAGGGGAGAGATTTACGCCGGCCAACGGAATTGTAAATAACAAGCGTCGCGGAATAATATTTTCACAAGTAACAACAAATATCGCGTGTTTGTAAATCTAACGAGCAAAAAG
>KQ435762.1:222259-237434 GCA_001276565.1 Melipona quadrifasciata | reverse complement strand
GTCTGGAATACCTGAAACTACTAAATTGCTCGATCATAGCCTGTTCCTCCTGATTCGCGTATCTGCAACAATCACGCGTTACACCATCCCCATCCGTTCGCTGCTCAAGATGACACTTTGAACCACCTGATTATTCCGCGTTTGGATTACGTATTAATACGAGCGAAGGTAACAGAGCTCTTTGCGAAACAACGAATAATTCACGATCGGTTTTACAACGAGCTCTCCGCTTCTTTTTGCTACATTCGTTACATCGTTTGAGAATTGAAATTCCAAGAGGTTCGACTAAAATATAAATTCTTTTCTTCAATTATATATATATATATAATTTTATTTTATATAAATATTGTGTTGGTCGAGAAGTAATTGTAATAACTTGAAATGTAATTAACTTCACTTTATACCGCAAATTCATTGTATAACCTGACAGAAGAAATCAATAATTTTTGTTGTATAAAAGGGAGGAAAAGATACTGTACGAAATTATCTAATCTGCGTATCTTGAAACTATTCAGACATTGTTCATTGCTGAATATCGAGTGTATCGAATCGTTCCGAGAACTGTCTTTTCGCCGAAAAAGATAAGAACTGTCAAGTTGACAATGTATCGTCTAACAAAGATTTTTCGTTTCTCGTAAAAAATTCTCCTGTCATTTGTACGCAAAAACGGAAAATGTAGTTTAGCTTCTTGGCCAACCTGACGTATATTTTCGATCGAAATGTAAAGTTTTAAAAGAGAAGAATTGCACGCGTACAATAGAAAATACACCTATGTATATATATATCCTCAAGTCTTCGTTCGAGCAAATGTCTCCAAAAAAAGGGAAAAAAAAATTTTTGTCTCCGAAAAAAAGTTCCAGTCCTCGAGGAAATTTGCATTGCTCTGTCGGCGAGAGGAAGTTTTTCTTAAACCGCCTTGCGGTACTCTCGCAAGCATGGTCGCCGCCGATTGCAGCATGAAAGAGCAACCGAACAAACAAATAGGCGCGCAGTGGTGCTGATTGTATCGCGGGTGCCGTAATTGACTACGTGGTCCCTATGCTTGGAATGTTGATTGGCGAGATACGCGGCCGAGGCATCGAACAAATCGGGCCTTCCGGATTGAACCAATAAATACGAAAGTATGCCTCGAAACCGGAGGTAGAGCGGGTATCACTTGGCCGAAGGTCGATACGTTCGCGCTCGTTCGGGCCCCTTGGTTGTACGCGTGCACGCACGCCCACAGGAACATGTGCGTTCTGCACCGCGAGAGGGAAAAAGGAGCAGATGACGACCGGACCACCGTGCTCTGAGAGAGAACAGGTATTTTTGTTGCGTTTCTTCTTGCCATCATTTGCGTGCAAGCACCGCAGAATTTCATTTCCACAATGAGAAATTTAACGCGAAAAGGCGTTTTTTGCCTTTCATTCGACGATGGCTCAACTTTCTTTCCTTCTCTCCTCTCTTTCTTCTTGCATTTAGAATTCAAAAATTGAAAGTGGAATTTACTTTCGCCCCGTTTCGCTCCTCTCGTTCGAAATATCGGAGGCCAACGTTCGATCAGCCGGAATTAATTTTCGAAATATATACGAAACGCGCAATCTAAGGAATTTTTACGCAAACATTATTACCCAGCTGATTTGTCCATCCCGATCGATCCATCTCGCTCGAAGAGCCTCGCGAGCCAGCAATCTCGTTAATGGCCGAGAGAAGAGAGCGTAATTTCCCTTTTTTCCCTCTCGTCAGAATTCGTCAAAATTATAACACTCGGTCGATCAACGACAGCGACGGGATTGAATAAAAATTCGGAAACCAACAGGGGAGAGAGCGCGGACGCGAGAGACGTCTACTGGCACACACGTGCTCGTAAATTCTCGGCCGCGGTACAGTCGTAATTGCTACGTAATTTACAGTCTCGGCAAAAGCTGGCCTTTTGTCATTCAAATTCGACGGCTGTCGCGATTTGTTTGCGCGGTATCTTTGCCAACGCGGCGAGCATCGGCCACCATAAACCAGTGAAGCAGCAGCCTGGCCGTATAAATACGAGGTCATAATGTCAAGGAACGTACACGAGCGACGGAGGGCCTGTCCTCGGCGATAGATAGAACTACCCGCGCAGAGCCGCGCACCAACATCGCATGTCTGTCTTTTTCTTCTTGCAAAGTGCGCGTCCAGCTCGTCCGAGCGGTTAATTAAAGCGAGCAGATACTGGAAAGGCGTTGTCGAGCCGTGTTCGTCATTAACGACCACCACCACCTTGTAATGTAAAACTATTTCGAGCCGATAACGTAACCAGGTTTCATATTCGTGACAACGGTACAACGCACGTTGCACCATTGGTCACAAGCGACGTTCCAACAATCATTCGAATTACGCACTTTGTCTTTCGCTCGATTTCAGTGTTTCGTTCAATGGCTCGATCGTTGGTGCACGTTGCCTGTTAACAAACGTTATCCGTTATCATGGCTCTCACGACACTGTAATCGTCGTGACTTTGCCTTGTCTCGATTGTTCAATCGCTCGTTGTACTTTTCATTCTCGATATCGGTGGATTTTAAAAGATCCTCTCGCAGACGCTTCTTTCAGATTGCAATTTGAAGGATTTCGCATAACCAAAGATATTTGATTCGTTTTTCTTGTGTAAGAGTTGACGAAATATTTGTTGCGACTTACCGCTATATATATTATATACACGTACGTATGTATATTTTTGTTTGCGATAAAAGTGAACAAAATTGGGGAAAAAGAACCGACGATGAAAAATCCGATTCAAACTTCAATCGGTCGAACATCGCTTGTAATTAGACAAACGCTGATAACGCTCGGCGTGCATTCTTCGGATAGGAAAATATGCTCTATGTATTCGTAAACACGGAGGCTGCTGTGTTTTTTCAGATGAAACTTCGGAAATACCGTTTTCAATTACCGCCGCATGAAAATACGGTGAGCTTTTTTAAACTTGTTTGCTTTTTAAAACGCGAAGCCTGTGGTTATTCCGGATGGCTCGCATTCGCAAACGAAAAACCGGTAATTACGCATGAGACGCGTTTATTTGTCTTTATCGGTCGCATAACTTCACAATGGGGGACAGCGTTGTCCAACAGCCGCGCTTTTCACCGTTCGTGAAATTGACAGCTCGCGCAAAACAAATCGAAATCGTTTCAAATTTTTATTCGCCACTTGGACCAACAACACGTTTCGCGCGTATCTCGATCTTTCTTTCAACTCCTAGATCCGAATGTAGACATCTAAATGTATCGTCCGATTTGATTTTAGAGTTCGGTGTTGAAAGCTGACGACTTGGTCGCTAAAATTACGTCGTTGATACATATTGTTGTTATCGTTACTTTCCACGAATTGAAAATTTCATCGTTGATTCCAGTTCCACCAGTTTCGCCAAAAGTGTATGCCGATTACGATAAAACGCACAGAATGCACACTTCCTCTGGAAGAATATAACGATCGCGTCGTAAAAACGTACGCTGGAAGGACAGCACGCGACGTTATCTGGAGCGGTGGTTAATGTAACGAAATAATGAATCAGAGGATTATCTACACTCTCAAGGTGTGCCTGGCAAGGATTACGAGTTTTCTGCATTACCCTCGCCTCCGAAGTACGCTCGATTCACACAGTCGTTTCGCAAACTGACAATTCGATTCGAATTCTCGATACCGATCGATACGAGAAATTAACGATCATGATGGAAAGAATAGATCTCTCAATAATGATCGGATGATCTTTCTTTCTAAATTTACTCGTTTCGCTCTTAGACTTGACGACGGATTCGACTTTGTCGATTTTCAACGAAATATTCGCGCGATGCGAGACGTCGATGTGCAACGCGAAATTACGCGACGTGTCGATGGGAGAAAAAAGAAAGAAATCGCAACGTTGTTATTACGACAAACAGGCGAGCTATTCAACGACAGGTTGGAGGGGAAAAAACAACGACGCGAAAGAAATTTCAGAGGCAAACATTTCGCGAGATACTTGCAAGGACGATAAAGTTCCGTGAATTTCGTGTAACTCGTCTTACATCGTAGACAGAGCGGTCTGGTTGTAAATTTTTTCGCGGCATTTTTCATCGTGGCGAGCAAATAACTAACTTTGTCTCGAACGTAATAGTCAGGTAATAGCGACGAAGAAAATGTTGCGTCTAGAAACACTGGCAAAAAGAGAGAGAGAGAGAGAGAGGGAGAGAGAGAAAGAAACGAAGAAAAAGTAAGAGGGACAAGCTGACTTACCGGTGTTGTGTAAGGTTGACAAGCCAGCCTGATGCCGTCGTGCCTGAGCTTCTCCTGCAGCAGCATCCGTAGTTGCATCCTCGGGATTCTGACGAGCTCCGCCTTTCCCTCCTCGTATTCGTCCGCGAACTTGGTTAATTCCTGACCACCGCTCGAGGAGCTGGCTGTTGGCGAAGCCCTCTGGGCTTCTTTATCGCTGAGCGGTCTCTCAGAAGACGTTCTGGAAGATTTCGAGCTGACGTTGTCGCACAGGCAATCGTTGCTTTCCTCCAGCGTGAAGTAAACGCTCGCAGCACCCTCCTCCCTCAGCGTCTTCACCGACTGGAGTAGCCTAGCTCTGTGCGTCTGATTGAACACCCCGATCGCGTCCAGATCGGGATCGCCGATTTGCTTGCAGATCTCAAGGTCGTCGTAGCCATTGTCGATGAACGACTCGGAGTATTGGCCCAAGTGAAGCGAGCGCAGCCACTCGACCACAATGTTGCTGGCCATCGTCATGTCTGTATCGTTGGCGAGGAATGAATACGACGGTTTTATCACGCCCCCGCCGCTCTTTCGCTCTTTTGCTCTTTTGCTCTCTCTCTGTCTCTCTTCTTTCGTGTCTCCACGCGTGTCTCTCCCTTCCGACTTTCTTCTGCCGATCTCGTCTCGGTCTGTCCTTGTCCGCCTCCTTGCCTACGCGCTGCACCGTCTCGAAACAACGCGCCGCGACATCTTCGAAAGAATGCGGATCGACGACGACGACGACGACGACGACGACGGCGACGGCGACGTCCTCGCGGCCGGAGAACGAAGTCACGTATGATATTCGCTATCGAATCGGCCTGAAACCGATCCCGGGTCCGATTGGTTTTTCTTGTAATGGGCGGTACCCTCGATTAACGGCTCCTTCGAGAATACCGATCGGCGACGCGCTCCGAGGAGGAAGGGTTACTGCACTGGTCACGTTCGATCTTCAACGTGCGGTGCTCCGGCTCATTACGAGGCGCGGACGATCGAACTGGTTCGACGCGTCGATACGATCTTTTCCTCTCTATCTCTCTCTCTCTCTCTCTCTCTCTTTCTCTTCCTTTGTTTCTCCGTTTCTCTCCGAATCGAGAGCTTCTAAATACGAGAGTGCCGCGAGACTCTCTTCTCTCTCGCCGTGCACACGCCGGAGAGTTGAGAATTAAAAGAAAAACCGCGGGTAATTGCGCTCCGTGTGCTCCCCCTACCACGGTCTATTTCGCGAAGCACGATGCCCTCCCGGTCGGTAAGGGAGGACGCGAGAGAAGTCAACCGAACGAAGTTATCGATCCTTTCAAACGGGATCAATTCGAGCGCACGTGTCTCGATTCGGGGCACTTTACATTTATAACCGACGACTGTTATTGCGCGCGGCGTATCTGTGTCTCGGCAGTGTACGTTTCATCTACGAGACGTTCACCGCACTTGCTCGATTTGTAACTGTACGTAGGTTAAACGGTCGAAGCGAGAGCACCTTTTCTTCGATGGTAATGTAACTTACGTGCGTTTCGTTTGTGTTGCGTTTGTCGTTTGTGTCGTACTTCTCGCAGAACGATGGAAGACGTTAATAGTTGAACAAAATATGGCTCTTTAATCACATTCTTTCTTTCTCTCTATTTGTAGATACTGCTTTCCTTCGGCACTGTTACGACCCCGATACGTTCTTATTGTTGTTGTATTCCTTCCTGCCCTTGAACCTTCTCACGCAGCCATTGACGATTTCGCTCCGACACTGTCGTGCCGTTAATGAAACTTCCCTTCCAATTTCCCGTGTTTGTAATACATTCACTGTTTCCTTGGCGAAATTCGCGGAAACGACGAAGAACCGATCGGTAAAAACGGAGCAGTAAACAAGAAGCACAGCACAGTTGGCGAAGAAACGATACAAATCCACGGTATATATATATATATGTATTGGAGCGAGTTGGAACACGATCGAAATCGAAATCAAGCGAACGAACGAAAAATCGAGATTAGCTGTATTCGAGTGTTTCTTCCTTTTCGTTCAACGGCTGGACGACAGGAACAGGGACACGCGGTTGACAGAGAGGGAACGACGAAAACCGCAGGCAGAAGCGACGGTCTCCGCGCCGGGAATCGTTCTCGTGCCGGTATTGAAACCGTAACCTTGAAAACTCCGAAAGAGGAAAGACCGACACGGC
This sequence comes from Melipona quadrifasciata, assembly GCA_001276565.1. NCBI lineage: Eukaryota > Metazoa > Arthropoda > Insecta > Hymenoptera > Apidae > Melipona > Melipona quadrifasciata. Next base: position 231,042 of record KQ435762.1, on the reverse strand, counting down.
GAGAAGCACGCGGTCCAGCGGTACGCGACAGAGCCTCTCGGTTCGGAGCGCGTGTTTCTATCGCGCGATGCTCCGTTTCACTGCCCTCGGGACATATCGGGAACAATGCGTCGAACTCGCTTTCACTGAACTCACGTCGCTCATAATCACGGCGAGCAAAGCGTCATCAGTGCTCGACGGTATACGCGGAACGCGCAACTATGACACACGACACACTACCGCGACGCGACACACGGCTCGACTGACACGAGACATTCGCCAGAGGGAGCTCCACTCGTCTCTTCTTCGTGCCGTGCCCCCACTCCGGCCGGCCGGCGTACCCCCACCGCCGCGCTCCGCCATCCCCACCGCCGCGCCACTGGCGGAGGCAACGCTTGGTCCAGCGAGATCCTGTTGATGCGCTCCTGCGCCGCCAGGATGCAACAGCCGCGTCCTTCGTCCTCTCTTTCCACCGCTCTTTTTCTCCGCCACGTTCTTTTTCCACTTCGACACGAGTACATTACGCTGCAAAAACCGTGGCTTTATCGTCCCGCAGAATACGCTGCTTTAGAAAACATCCCATCTTCGAGAATTCCGTCATTCGAACGACGAAAATTTTTGAGGCAAATGAGAGCCGGAACGCTGGGCAAGTTCGTCGTGGACGAAGGGTGAAATTAACTGCAATAAAGATCGGATATTGATGATTCTCGGCGCGGTTTGCAACTTCGTATTAGCTATTTATCAAGCGGCGTGTAATTGATAATTTTCCAGTGAAACGTTCCTTTCATTTTTACAGCCTTACAGCCTGCTCGTGTTTAATGAAATATTCACATCAACGCTGCGACGAGTGAAACGTACGTTTGTTTCCGCGTATCGCGGATTCGCGAGAATGGTTGAAAGGATTAATTTTTCAAAATTCTATGTAACGTGTTCTTATAAATTTTGATGAAGAGGTAAAAACAGTGCAAGACAAGAATCGCTTCTACGTTTGTGAAATCCTGTATATGCGAGTGAAAGAAAAGCTATTGTTTGAATTTAACGAGGGCACCGAACGGATAGAGCGGTAAGTTGATTTCAAGTAGCGATGTTCGTGCCGTGCACACGCCCAGAACGCATTACGCCAGGGAGAAGGAGAGTTAGCATCGATGACTATCTACGAACATCGCAATCAGTGTCTTTGTTAGAATTGTGGCATTTATAAATGAATGCCTAACAGAAATGGTATGAGACTCACGACCCGTCAAGACCAATAATCTATAACACCCTGCCACATAAATGGCTCGTACGCTGCCTATTATATTACGTTCAAACGAAATTAAATTGCATCGAGCAGTGAATGCGACAGGGAAAAAGCCCATTGTCCAACGTTCCTCCGCGTAGAGCTACAAATTCTTTTTCTCTTAAAATTGTCTATTCACGATGAATGATATACAGAATTTGCACCATTGACGACAGTTTACAAAAATCCCTTTGTGGACTGAATTATCGTAGCTATGACGTTGCAACGCATTGCGCGTGATGACGACAAAACGTGTCACTAGTAATAATCCAATTAGAATGTCAGGAATCAAATATTCTGTCCACAAAGTGTAAAGTAAAAACGTAAAAACTTGTCAACTTTGAAATCAAGTACGAGCTATTTTATCCGAAATCTCATCGTAAATAAGTAGCGGAATTTATCTTAAGAAATGAACGTTGATACTTTGAAAATTGTTATTTTTATCTGAAGGATAAATTTAAAAAGAAACGAATCGAAATTTGTAATTACCAGTTTCTCGAACACTTCGCATCGTAGAAACGAGATAGACAAGTGTCGCTTTAAATTGCCACATTGAAACACGTATTTTAATAATTAAACGCAGTTAAACGAACAATGTTCCGCCAAACACGCGTTGTTTGATATGTAGGTGATTTCTAAATGTCAGGTATAATTAGACGCGTTGGTGTTTAGATGTCTCACCGTTCACATTCATAACATCGGTGCTCAAATGACAAGTGACAATGCTAGACGTACAGAACTTTCCTACGGTTATCGTCGGTATTTATGTGAGTAAAGATGGAATTAATTGAATGATCCGCATGGACGTCCTGTCCTGCTATGACGCCAAAGCAGGGAGTGACAAGTAGCTCTCGATAACGTGATATGACATCGCGTGCCATGGACACGAAGGACCCCCTCAATGCAGACCTCGCTATTTCCTCGCTTCGGTCGAGTAATTTGCTTTTGGACCGGGGATGAGATTGAAAGACGAGTTACCTGTCAATATATTAACTCGTTTCCGCAATATGGGAAATTACTACGGGACAGACAATGGATTTGCTTCGTGTGGCACCTTCGATGTGCTTATATGCTAATACGATCCTGATTACGCCTAATGTGGATTGAGTTTTCGAAAACGAAAAAGACGGATAATTTGGGAATTTGAAGAATTACGTCGATTTGAATCTCCAGTGATTAAGCTAATAGCGATTAATTAAAGGATGCGCAGAGGGAAGAAATTTTAAAATTCGCAACTGTTGAAAATAGTATTTTACAGTGCTTTCGTTGGGAGTTGAATGTCATTGTCTTTTATTATATAAGATTGTTCTCCACGTTGTGTTAAATTAAGAAAATTGCGAAGCAACGGTATGATTATTCAAAGCGAAATCATTCTCGCAACGCTGTTCAAACGTTTCTGATTCAAGTATGTAGAATTCGTTACAGTCGGCGACTGTGTCTGATAAAACATGACCTCTGAACGTAAGCAATCGCTACATACGTACAACGTAGGACGAGGCACGTTCTCCGTGGATTCGAGTTAAACGCTTGTTTTATCTCTAATTTGTATAATGATGAAGCATGGTAGAAATAAAAGCTTACGCGGAAGAAGTTTCAGGGCGGGGGTTGGTCATGGCGCAATGATAAATTGAATTTGCCAGACACGATAATAGTGAAAAACAACGTTCGTTTCTCTATTCGTCTTCTTGTTTGATAAATCGTTGATTTTTATCTGGCTCGCGTTACGTTATAGTATTAATACTGCTTATTATTTCCGCGTAGCGTCAGAAGGGGCCGATCGTAAAATCAAAGGACGAAGAGCAGTGATAACGATTTCGTCGATACTCGATCTACTCGGCTCGTTTCCCTCTCTCTGTGAGATTGAAATCAATTTCTGTCGCCGCTGGATTTTTTTCAATCGCACTTGCTATTTTAAATTTCTATCACGTTGCTTGTCATGTTCACGCATTCCGCACCACGCTGATTCCATTTGAAAATAAATTTAAACAGATTGGTCCGTCCGTCGTCCCGTCCTGTAACTCTTGTACGATCTATTGTTTACGAGTACGGTGACGTGGTATTTACGGTGTGTTTTACTGTTTCAAAACAACCAATAAAAGCGCGCGTTCTATCCCCATGTGGCGTTGCGTCGCTCGAAAACGCCTGCACCACTGCAACTAGATCTACGGCCTTACGTACACCGTGCTAATAGCGCTAGAAAACAACTTTTTATCAGGCAGTGATAGTTTATCGATAACAATGTTCGAACAGTCGGTCGTTTCGAGTGAAATTAAATAAAATCCTAGCGGTATAAAACGAGAAACTTTTGGAATGGAATTTGTTGAAAAAATTGAAGCTCCGTATATAGCTTCAGCAACACGTTATTGTTTGAAAATTCGATAGTTTCCACACCTTGTCACTCGTTCGCCGCTTTTTAGAGACACCGAACGAATTTTTGCAAAAATTATTTTACACATTCCAGCGAATTCTGTTACAATAGTAACTGTCGACATGTTGTTGAGTGCATTCGGTACTTTCGTTTGGTTAAACGTAGTTTTATGTACATGTATTACATTTTTCGTTTCTTCCCTTTATTGAATGTTTTTGGAACGCTGTACACAGCTGTGTACAGTTGGCGACATCTATTGGCCAAAGGATCTGCATGTAAGAACGCAGAGCAAGTTTGGTAACGAGTTACGTGCATTCATATCGATCAGGGGATTATATCGCCGTTCAATGAACGGTTCGTCACTCAAACTACTATTTAAACTATATCGATATATATTTTATTAGTACAATTAGTTGAACTGTCGTAAATGAGTTTCCACGATGAAGATACAAGACGCTCGACAAAGAGAAGAAGAATTAGAAAGAAAGATTTAAAGCTTTTCAACTACTGTCGACAGCAATGAAAAATGCTTGACCAAAGCAGGATTGAAAATCAATAGTTTTAGTTTGAAATGCAGAAATTTATTTTCGCTTTCACGAGGGAGATTCGATGTATTCTCAGTTTCGCAGAATATTCATAACCCGTGATCGTGAATTGATACGCGATTTATTCGATCGTTGTGTATCCGACACTTTATTCACTTTGGCGAAACGTTAAATTCCGTTCTACTTTTTGGACGTTGTCGGAAATGGAAGATCCGCATTACAGATGTTCGACGTTAATTTTCACTCGCGTCGTAGCGTTCGATTTTTGAATAGAGGAAATTAGACGTTCGTCGACAACGAAATTTGTGTTTGTCTACTTATCTATTAGCCGTAAATTGGCGATGAAGTGGCAGTCAATGGCTCATTAATTTAACGCCACGGCGGGGCGTAGTAATTAGCTAATTCATTTCGCCACTCTTTCACTCCCGAGGGCGTAAACAGTAAACATCTCGAAGGAAAGTGATTCACGCTGTCGCCGACTAAAACTTAGAAAACAAGCTGGCATTACTCTCCCCAGACGGCGGCGATAAAAAATGAGTTTTCTTAAGCAAAAGTTAAGCGATCTAACTGCGTTTCAGAGGTAATTTACTTCATTAGTTTGCGATCTACGCGGTGAATATTCCACGTAGGAGAAAGTATCTTGTTAGTTTCTGCGTTTACTTGCCTTTAACACATTTCACGTTGTTCATTTGCTAAGCGCGGAAGTTATACGTAAGAAAAATAAACGCGTGTCTGTTTTAATTCTTCCTGTTCGAGTCATTTTTTGTACATTTGAATAAAAATATATTTGTCGAGGTAATTTGTCTTAAATGAAGATACGGTTGTAGACACGACGAAAAGGAACTACGATACGAAAATGATATTCCAATGCCAAAGGGATTCCATTTGCTGTTGCAAAGTGTAAAAATACCTCGACATCGTCGACTAAAATTCTGCTTGAATTTCTCAAAGTTGCTGCTACCCATAACTCCATTTTCATTCCACAAATTATTATTCGCGCATTAAATACGTCCGTACATTTAATTTGTAGAAATTAAAACGCTCTCGTACCAAACATTCCACAAATTCGTACACCCTGAATACGCGCTGAATAAAGCAAACAATTTTGTATCAGACGTCACAGGATCACGATCAACGTCTCCGGCGAATCGGATGGCTCGAGTTATGACTGCCGAGAGCAGCGCGTCTCCGACTTTTGTCACTTGGACGCATAAATCTCGCAGGCGCGGAGATTCGTAAAAATTCGACGACGACCGTTCCGAGGGTGCCTTCGCTTTGTTTATCGCGCTGCGACATCGAACGCTGCGGCGTAACAAGAACGCTTGCCGACGAGAGAAATCGACATTAACCGGCGATTTGTCTGACTACGAGGTTAAAGAATAACGTGCTTAGCGATGCTGGGAAACAGCGGTCGTAAATAGCAGGGTTCGCGGACCGGTATAAAAGTCGAGAGCGGGTAGCTGGCGGCTTAAAGCCAGTGGCCGGTTTGCAAAAAGCTAGCGGGCATCGTTGGATAAGCGTTATGGGCGTATATCATCCCCGTTAACTGCCGATATAAAGTCCCGGGCAAAAATTTAGACGCGCGGATGCCGGCGGACGCGGTGCCCGGCTGTTTGACGCGACAGCCACCACGTTCTGTGCAATTAAATGACCAGGCGGTTAGTGTATTTCACGGCGGTGTGATTTACTAGTCTCAGACGAATCGTTTTCATTTCGTGTCATTAACACTTTACGCCGCGCAGTTCGTTCTGCCAGATTACCGTTACAATTCTGCTCGTTAACGTAACAATTTTTCACCATCGTTCTGCTACATTACGTGTCATTTCGAACTTTCTCGCTTAACGCACGGGCATTTTGTAATTGCGCGCACCAACGCCGATCCTTTAATAAACTACGTGCGTACGATTGGCGCGCGGAACGATGTAACATGGTTTTTGGAACTTTTCCCAGTTCTCGCTGATTCCTCGCTGACTTTTCCATTGAACAGCTTGATGGGGGAGAAACGAAACAGAAAGGTTTACTACTTTTTTTCGAGTCTTTCAGTAATCACGTGCAAATGAAAATACATATTTGTCGTTTATGTGTCGCGAATGTGAGGTTTGCCCCTGTGTGTTCTTGTTTTCAAATGTATCACGTTTACCAGATATGTATAATACATGTACATGTAGTAAAAAGACATTTTTCACATGCGTATTCCTTCCTACGTGTATTTGTATTTATATATATATTTTTAGATAATATAAAACATAAAACATCGTATTTTGTTTCTTTTACAAAATGACCATTTACCTTGTCTAAGATGGGAGATAAATTTATTAACATTTTGTAAGTATATAAAAATTCATTTTTGTTACCGTATTCTATAAATCTATTCGCAGACTTGAGAGAAATCGCTTGTTTTTGGTAGTATAACACTATGACAAATGTATAAAAATCCTTACTTGTAAATCTGAAGATTCCTCCCACAAGGTTAACAATTAACTGAAATGAAGTCTCAACGTTGACTAATTAATCGTTGATTGAAATAATTTCAAGATTAATTAATTAATCGTTGGTCGAAATAATTTCAAGATTGGCTAATTAATCATTGACCGAAATGATTTCAAGGTTGATTAATTAATCGTTCATTGAAACAATTTCAAGACTGACTAATTAATCGTTGATTGAAATAATCTCAAAATCGATTAATTATTGATTGAGCAAAAGCAATAATTTCACGATTGACTGGTTAATCATAGACTGGAATAATTTCCGAATCGGCTAATTAATCGTTGATGGAAATAATTTCAAGATTAACCAATTGATTCAACGCTGGTTGAAACAATAACGATTCCGAATCTTGCAATTGTATTTATAATTTTAATTAAGGACTTTAATCCACGGAGGTTCTATCGCGTCTTTCGAATTCAAGGTTTCAACTAATACCGTACGTGGCTAAAATCAGTTAAAACTCATTGTTAGATTGAAGTAGAGAAACTTTGGTCTTCCGTTCGGTGCGCCTTAAATACTGAGTGTGCTAATGATGCTTTGGAATCTGCGTAATTAAGCGGGGGCCTAGCGAATAAATCTACCCGGCCCTTAAATCCTTCGCGTTGAGATAAATGTTTACAATTAGCTTCTACGACGCGCGAATTTCAAATTGCCAATGTCTGCTCTCCCCGAGTAATAAAACAATGCCCTTGCAAATATTAAAACGAGCGTCGATCGTCTGTGCAGAGCAAAAGCACGCGAGGAGCGAAAGATGGAAGATTGTCTATCTCGCTGGAAACGAGACAGCAACAAGCGGAAGACGACACGAACCGATCGACAAAGGACACGTTATAGATTGAACCGACCGATCAAAGGGAACCACGTCAGAAGAGAGCTGCATTAACGCTGATACGATTAAAGTAAAATTCTGCTGCCGTCACAGACATTAAGGATATTAATGTAAACAGAACGCTAAAATACTCTCGACGGCAACGGGATTTCATTTCATTGATTATTCCAAATACGCGATAATAAATCGTATCGCGATAAGGAAATGTGCGTCCGTTCCAATAATTCAATCGCGGCGCGCAATTTCTGTAATGCGCGCACACCTCGGGAAAATTCAACCAAAGAATCTGAATCCGGGGGAAAATTATCGCAGCGGCCGTGTTCGTACATATCGATCGGTCTGTATTTAATTTGCTTTCGCTTTCCAGTCGTTCTACCAGTCAGTTCTTGCAGCCACATCTTAATTACACTCGATAATTACCAATTGAACGCGCTGATAGGCTAATTCATTGAAATAACAGCGCGTTGCTGCGTGCTGTAAACAGTGGGTAGGAAACGATCCGAGACGAGAGCGTCTGCGAATGTCTCTCGAACAGAATCGAAAGAGAATCGATGGAATTTGGTAACAAAGTAGCCTCGACTCTCAGAATGCAACGATTGATATATATACAATTCGCGAGAGTAAATTTACATCTAGGCGAAACATTCTGAAATTTCATTAGCACAGTCACACTGTTCGTATTGTATTGCAGAATGCCAATTTCTTACAGACTGTAAACCTTGCATCAAGTGTAAATCGTGTCGTTCGTGCCCCGAATCGTCAGAGCAAGAAAAATTCTCATCCCTCCGCGAATAGAGAAATTTCCTTTCTGGTCTCGGGTCAATTCCCAAACAAATTTCCAGGTCGCGCGTCTAATCTCGCAGTGTGCTTGTTCGTTCGAAACACGCGCAGAGCCGGCCTCTCGTGCGTCTGCGAGGTGATATCAGCGTCGGGTGGTTTAACGACACTTCAACCCCCGGGAACCGTAACGTGCAAGGAACGAAGTTGTTCGTTTCTGGCAAGTATGGATAAAGGACTGGCCTCCTGGTCGGGAAATACTCCGGTTAATTCAGAGGAGGCCCGGTGGAAGTATTTGCAAAAACTACGCGCGTGACTGTCAGTTCTGGCGGCGAAAAGAGAGAAAAAGGGAAAAGCGGCGCGCACGCCGGGCGATCGCTCGTGTGCGTGGACGCGCGGGCTTGCCGAGAGAGAAACTCGTGGAAGTTTGTTGAAATACGAGCGGGGCGCACGTACGTCTCTCTACGACTACAGATGCCATTACGAAGATGGCGGTAGGCAACTGAAAAAGTACAC
>KQ435762.1:180594-198310 GCA_001276565.1 Melipona quadrifasciata | reverse complement strand
TGGGCCACCGAACAAAGACATTATGATTGAAAGGTATTATTACGATTGACGGGTATTAATACTCGTCGAAGGTATTATCATGATTGACGAGTTAATTCGTCTTCCCTGGTTAACAAATTAATACGCTGGTCGCCAATCGCGTGCAGAATGTGCGTACTTTAACTGTTGCAGGAGATAACGTTACGTCACGTAATCTCAAAATTATTACGTTGCGCGATAAATTCGTTCGTCGTTTTGGAGTTTCAACGTTCTTCGGAATATTCAAAGCATTACAGTAAAGAATATATAACTCTGAATAGAGATAAACGCTGCTTACAATTGTATCACTTAACGACAAAAATAGAAATTTAAAGTGCAATGACAGTGACACTGATGATATCAAGAATTATTGAAAATACCGAACTCAAGATTAAGCAACTGCTATTAACAACAGAGTTTATTAATCACACGGAAGATGTTCTTCACGGGTAATGCAATATCGATTCGAAAAATAGATAGAGATACACAATTTTCTGATAGAGAAACAAATCCTTCAAGGATCCCTCAACTCTTTGTAAAGAATAGTCGACCAAGTAATGCACAATAATCGTTGAGACGATGCGAAGGAGCTTATTAAACAACCTGATACAGATCTAATGAACAAAACATGACATAACACGTGCACATAAACTTTCGAATCCCACTTTCACCCGTTTTTAGCAGCCAGTTTTTAACACCCGGCTGCAGAGCAAAGTTAAAAGTTTGAAATTAAAGCGTCGACGTTCGGCCAAACGTTAAAGGTACAATCGATAAAGAGATTTGAAATTGGGAAACGAATTCCCGGAGAGTACGGGCGTGATTGACGCGGTGCCGAAGTCAGAGGGGAAGATCTCACGCGTAGACACATGACGCGGCTGACATAAACTGTCAAACGTGACGGCAAGAGAACGAGCAGATTGTCCCAGCCGCTGTACGTGATCAGCGTGGTCAGCTCTCTAATTTCTCGTATCCCAGCGAAGGAGCAGAGAGAGAGAGAGAGATGCCTTGGTTGTCAGAGCGCGTTTAATATCGTCATCGGAGGAAGGAGATTCGGTTCTCGTAAGTTGAAGGGAACTTTCCGTAAAAGAACTGGCTCCGTGACGCCATTTACGTTTCTTTCACATTTTATCGAGCAAATCTTTCCCCCATTTGAAACTCCACTTAAACACTTTTGCGATCGCGACGGACATGTTAAATGAAAACTGACACATTACCCTAAGTGGGGTCGTTGACCACCACTTTTTTGATGCTATATTTGTAAATTTTTCAAGTTACGACAATAAGCGTTAGTTAGTTGATAATTAATATTACATTATATTACGTTATTTTCATCACTTTTGCGTACGCTAAAATCTCCCAACTGCAACTGAGATAAAATATAGCGGTTGCTGCGCGCGACATTCATATGACGCCTAACGGCGTCGTCCGTAACAGATAACAGTATTCAATTTGACGCCAAATGGCGTCATTCGTGGGTAAGGTGTTAAGAATCAATCGTGAACGCGTGACAAGTGAGTTTATCTTTTTTTTTTTTTTTTCGGGTAACGTTCGTTGTGTCTCTGCGAGACTTGTTGTTACTTTGGCCTCTCGATTCTCTTTGATTAACGTCAGAGGAGCTGCGGCGCGGTGGAAAACCAATTTATACCTCCAATATAATAAACTCCAGTTTTTCATTATTTTAACACAAACGTGTTCTGCAAAGAGGTACATAGGTGAAAAGGAAATTATCAGCGTTAGATAAATTGCATACGTAATTCTACGCGTAACGGGAGAATAAAAGTTGATTTTTTTCAAATTTACACTTTCTGTTCATTTACGAATGCAGATATCATCCGTCATTTCTCTGAAAGGCAACGCGTCTAGAGATAGAGTCGTATTTATCGTCTCACTTTCTTCAAAACGTGGCGCAAGAATTAAATCAGTTGGGCTTATTGTTGGTATCGTTTAGACAATGTGTCGCGGAATACGCCGCCGTAGATCAGAGGCGAGAAACAGTTTATTACGGCCGGATGCGTACGGGAAGGTGCAGCACGGAGATTTACCGGCGCAACAAATAACAGGCGAGACTGCAGTAAGAGGCAGTTTAAAGTTGCTATCAAAACTTGAGAGACCGTGGCTATCAAAATTTCTCGGATCGCTAAGCGTAATTCCAACAAAACGATCGATGCGAACTGCGGAACTTAAGAGGAGGAGCGAGAGAAATTGTTTCGTGAAAGAAATTCTTTATATAATGAAACACTCGAGCGTTGTTACGATCTGTTAAAGTAAAAATTTGGTTATTTTACTAATTTCATCATGTTTGTTTGCGACAGTGACAAAAATTACTAATCGTGACGAACACTCGGTGTCTTGGCAGAGACGAACGCGTGAAAATGCGTAGCAATTTCAGGGGAGAAAGAATTTTGAAAGGATAGAGAAAGGGTATCCTTATCACAGATTGGACAAGCGGCAAGGTTATTCACCGTTGGGTGTTGGGTTCGACCTTTTGATCCACGAATGATCGGCAAAGCGACGCGAAAGGAAGGAACAAAAAGCAGTTAACGCTTTTGAACACCGCGATAGTTCTCACAGAGCAAAGTGTGAGGTCAAATTGCCAGAAAGTGATTTCTGTCAGACTTGTAGGATTGCCGGTCCGGAACGAGCTTGTAGCTCGTGTCAGGTGTGCATGAAGATTGCTTTTATTTTGAGAAAAACGTGAAAAAACGTAACCGATGGAAGCTGAAGGGTGAAAATCGTCAAGAGAATCATCTGCAACCTGAGAAATAATCTCGAGAATAATTTATCCGTATTTCATTTCCGGTGCCCTCGACGCTCGATCGTCGTAATTCGCATTAACGTTTTGAAGAGAATGTTTTTATTAACTCTCGTTGCGGAGAAAACAGGCGAGAAACTTTGCGAGAAACATGGCGAGGCAAATCTATTAACTCGTTAACGAATTAACAACGATCTGTCCCGTTGCTGCTCTCGTCCGCGAAGCGTTCTCCGTTAAACCCGAGAAAGCAGCTTGCGGCGAGTAAAAATTGCCTGCTATATTTTTAATCTGCCCCGGTTAATTCAACTCGAGAGCCGAACACCCCGGCGTTCCTCTGCAGTTTCTTTGCAATTTATGCGTTTAATACAATCAAACGACCCTCCCCAATTTGCACCGCGGGGCCCGCCGACCGACTCCGTCGTCGATTTTTCATTCGAGCCAAACGCTCTGCTCGCGAGACACTCGGGCCGGCCTGCTCAGAGCCGAGCCAAGAGTTAAGAATTTATCGACGAGTCGCCGGGCCCGGTTTTCAGTCAGCCTTTTTAATTGGTTTCGGCCAGATGTTGATTCAGCGCGTAGCTCGTAGCCGCCGTGGATAACGCGCTCGAAGTCATCTCGTAATGGAATTCAACGCGCGGCCCGGGGGCTGCACGGAGACTGGGAAAAATTCAGCGGGAGCCACGCGAGGATCCCGCGGGATCTCGTTTACCGACTGATATTGAAACGGGGGTAAACGGTGTCCCGACGACAAAGGAGAAACTGCACGCACGAGCGATTCGCTGGGATTACCGTCGTTTTGTTTATTCGCAAACACGTTACAAAAGTATTCCGCTACGTGGAAACGAAGCGTGGATAGACGGAGCGTTAGGAGAAAGAGAGAGGGGCTTTCCTCTCTGGTGTCCCTCAATTTATGTAAGTATGCCACTTACTCGTACGATACGCGATACACGATAGACGTACACGTGCCGCTTTTATACGGGGGGCGAAGGTGTGGCGTATATATAAGGCGAGGCGAGCCCGTGTGCTGCGCGGTGGAGCATTTGTGCACCACCGCGGCAGGATATTGTATGAATTGTATCCACCGGCACACGATTGCACGGTAATAAGTTTCCTTGGGAATACCGCGGAAACACACAGAGGATACTACTTTATTCCGTTTCGTGCATCGACCCAAGAGTTACGTCTCCCAACAGTTACATACGTAGCTAGCGCACGCTTCCCTTGCCTCGCCGCGGCAGAGAGAGAGAGAGAGAGAGAGACAGAGGGCCAATTCTCTCCGCGATGCCCCCGCGCGACGAGTCGAGCGAAGAGAGCGAGCCAATTGTTCCCATCAATTAACCAAGCTGACCGGACGTTCAGTCGCTGGATTATTTATGCGCTTTTCGCTTGTCGCTTAGACGCGATTGGGTAAATAAGGGGTGGATTTTCGAACGACGCGTGGAGCTCCGTTCTGACGACGAGGTTGTTTCGCGGAAGGAATTCTTCTTTAGTATCGTCGACCTTCGCGCGTACAGGCCAAACTGCGAGGAAAAAGGAAAAAATGTTGTATAAAATTGTGCCACAACAGCACGATAACTTTCACTTATTTTACAGAAAATTTCTCATCGAACGGTTCGTTGCAAAGTTCTGAACAAATATTCTACATGTGAAATTAAGAATGTGTTCTTTTTTCGCGTTCTAATTTCGTGTCATTGATTACAATCACGCGATGAAATATAATTCTTAATTCCATCAAGAAGCTTGAATAATCGAACTAATAACACCATAAAATTGTTCGCGAGAATTTTGTCAAGTCTCGCGAAAATTAGGTTTTTAATTCTTTGCACTTTACGTGATGAAATCTTTTGTGAAAATCAAACGTTAGAGAAAAATGCGTAACCACCTATCACATACACATTATTTTTGACGAGCTTCGTACAACATTTTCTTCTTCTCTTTATGCGTAGATCGAGCCCTCGCATTTTGGCCGCTTAGGTTCGGATAATACTCTACATGTGCTCTACATAAGCTCGTCATAGCTTGACTACGGGCGCCGTACCAAAATGGTTAATACTGTTACGATATATTTGAGAACTCGAGGGATGAAAAGAATTGTCAAGTGTCGATAAAATTATGTTACAAGAATGGAACAAAATTAACACTCGTGTGATATATTCGAGTCATAGTTATGTACAATAGTAACGGTTGCCAACTGCTGTAGCTCCTAAATGCTCAAACCTAGAATTCTTCTTAACTAAACTCAAAATTTCCTCACTGTCAAGCGACAATTTATAACAAGTGCAGAATTTCCCTTGGAAGCTTCGTAATAAATGACACGATATTTGCACATTAACCTTTCCGTAAAAGATTTCCGTACGTGTACCGATGAAACAGCGCTTTCAATCAGGGCGAAGCGCTTTCCATTAAAATTATGAACTAATTCAAACATTGACCACAGTGAAACAAAGTTCTTCCATTTCGTATTTCTAACGATCGGTTAGTACGGCCTCGTTTTACCGCGCAAACAATTAATCTCGAATACTTGAACGATTTATCGAAATGTAAATGACTAAATTGTGAATATTCGCCGAGAAATAAATACAGAGCGGTGGGAAACTCGCTGCAGCTTTCCGACAGATAATAAAAAATGCCTATCTCGTTGTTCGATGAACTTTTGATCGCTTGAAATGAATTCATCAATTGTCGGCTCTTTTTCTGTTTGTTAATTCCACGGAATATTTCCGATTCGATGACGGAAAGCGAGCGATGCTACGGCGGAAAAATAAGTCGGAAAGAAAGAGCAAAATCAGCTTCAGTTGAAGCTTCGTATTCAAGAAAATCGAGTTTGGAAATTTATCAAGTACATAACTGAATTTGGCTAATTCTAGACTAGACTAGAATGAATAATCTGTTGTTCGTTTCATTTTCAATAAAAATTTTCCCATAAATGAAAAGTGTTGTTAAAAAATTGTATTCTGCACTTTTGTCTTATTTTCTAATGTTCCTCGTTATGTATTTCTGGCCAGTCCGTGATTAGCTAAATAAATCTTGAAACTCGATTTTCTCGAAAAAAACAGGGCTTTACCAAAATTTTTCCTCTTTTGAACAAACAAATTTTGTTCTTAAAACAATAAATAATAATAATCTTAAAGTAATAAATAAACGTACTAAAATAGTTACAAGATAGGAGGAATACCAGTCCTGAAAGGAAAATTACCAATGAAAAAGTCAAAAAACGTTACGACGAATTTTCGCTGAACTGTCACGGAGGAAAGTCGCGTGCAATTCTTTAAAAATCAGATATACAATATCGAGAAACGTCCGAGGGTTGTTCACAATGGACGTGACGGAAAGTTTCGGGAAAAATACTTGAAATTCGTAATATCGCGAGCGAGTTTGCCGGGTCATTGCCAAGTTTATAGAGAAACATTTCTGGATTCTCTCTCTGTTTCTCGAAAGAGGGAGAGGATAGAAGCTATCGAGATAGAAGCAGCTAACCCGCGCTCTTTTGTCCGCTAACAGTCTCCGCGGTTGAATGGGAAACTTTGATCGCGGAAAATTCGGTGATCAATTTTCGGCAGGCACGTATCATTTTCAGCCGAGCGAATGTTACGATAATAAAGTCGGCCGGCAGGGGAATGGGATTGACGTGTCTACTTCATAAAGTTTTTTACGACCCCGCCCCAGAGTCAAAGTAAAATATTCCACGAGAAACATTTATTCGCCTGGTTTATTTTTCTACGTGAATTTTCCGCCATGGGGAAATGATATGTTATAAAAGGCAATTTGTTTATTTTCAATCTAATCAAATTGTTAATTTATAAACACTTTCTTCATTTTAACTGAAAATCCCGATGGATCCTAGTTTGACAAATTTCGCCACGTTGCAATTTGTCTTCGTCTTTGGTCATTTTCATTGCCAATTGATTTCCTCGCCTGTTTCTCTTTTCATTGATTACATACGTTTCCGATAAATCGCGAACGATTGAACAAAATGGTCGTTCCTCAAAGTAAACGCGAGCCAAGGTGGATAACAATTTGTTATTTGGCGTTGTAACTCGCGTTTGTCTGGGAGTTCGCGCGGCGAAATAGTTTCGTTTAAACTGCTGGTTAAACAATATATTAAGTCGGTCAAATACCGCCTTAATTGTGACAAATGATCCCGACAACTACTTGTGCCTAGCGTGTACCAACTTCTAGGCGGGTTTAACGTATGTGCGTAAATTCGAATCGTTAGCGGTTCCCCCGAAAACGGTTCCACGTCGCGCGAACGCAACTCCGGAATAACAAATGATGATAAACTTAACAACTGTGCTTGTTATAACAAATAACATACCTTCCGTAGAAGATATAATTTTCACGTTTTAAAAAAACGGGAATTTCTCTCTGCGGCTTTATGATTTTCGTATATTTCTGAAAATATCGCTTCTCCTCAAAGTTCACATATATTTCAAATAATTTGCAAGATTTTTAACAACGTCGCGGAATTTCTTCTTCTCGTTTTAATCCAATGGAAACGGCGAATATGTTCGGAGCTATCGGGAGCGCGAAAAAGAACGCGAAAACTTCCGAGTCTCTTGTTGCGAGAGAGATAAATCGGTATTGCCGGTAATACGTTAACTCTCCGACTCTCGGAAATATCACTTTTTATTCGTGAACGCGTGTCATAAACTTGCCAACGAAAATCCTCGTGCGTTCCGTTTCATCGGGCAGAGAGTGAAAGAATAAATTTCCATCCGCCGCATTTGCACTTGCTCTTCCCTTTGGCGCGAGTTTGTTGGCCTTGTTAATTGCAAACGTTCATTACCTCGTGGGCAGAGTTCCCGCGTGTAAAAATATGTTTATAATTCTGCCTTTAACAAACAGAGAACCTACGCGCCAGAAACAAGCGTAAAAGAATGTAATCCGCGCAAATACGACATTGTTTTCCTTTAATTAAAATAGAAATTAAAGAGGGGAATTCGAATGGTATTTTTCTCTGCGCGAAGGAACCGAGGCAGCTTCCTTTGCGCTGCACGCAAATAAAGATTTTCATTAAAAAGAAAAAAACTATGTTCAAACAAACTGTCGTTGGAACGAAAGCAAAACAGAGAAGACGGACTGAACGCGTGAAATGCCTCCTAATGCGAGAGGGGCAATTCGAGAATGAGTTATTGACGCTGAATTTCTTTGCACTTCACCATTTGAGACGAGCTCAAATTGTGCCTTTATTTTATTTTGTAACAATTTAAACGCTCGAAGCGTTGCATTGCATCGTGCATTTCTTTATTTGCTATTTTCGAGCTTTCTAACCTAACCTAAATTTAACCAAAACCTAACCTAAACCTTTTAAGCTTCTTTCACGTCAAAACTTCACTCTTTGAATGATAAGAATTCCGTGTCGCGAGAGTGGGGCATCGGGAGATTTTGGAGATGCTCAGGCGAGGCCAAAATGGCCAAAAAAGAAAGAAAAAGAGGAAAAAAATTGGGAAACACTGACCTGAACGAATATGGACAGACGCGCCATCTAAATTTCTTTCTTCTACGTTCAAATCAAAGGAGGTTAGCTGAACGCCTCGTCGTATTTATGACTTATCCGGCATGCAAATACAGGAAGTTGTTATCGTACTTTAAAAAATATCGCAGGAAGACGAAATTTGTTACGGAGAGCAGCGGTGGAGTAAAGTAATAGGGTTGTCTCAAACTCACCTTATCAGCGCGTTATAATGTACGAGCCAGCGCGGGTCATTTCGAAACGCTTTCTTACGAATACGACCCCGTACGTAACATCTACATATGTGCACAGCATCTATCTGCATCTTGTGCCATTATATCGCATCTGCCTGATACATTGCGTTATAGATACGCGTGTCACGCACGTTCTTGCCCATTTGTTATTTTCCTAGAAAGCAAAAGTGGACGGAGAAACTCGTATTTCCACGAGTGTAACTGGAGGAACGGAATCTCCGCGCGGAGATCTGTAACGTCAATTGTCGAGCCCGTGAAATATCACAGCGAGATTAAAACATTACATTTTACATACTTTTTTTTATTTCTTCTCCCCCGATGCTGAGTCGTAAGTTCAACCTGCAAGGATTACTCCGGCAACTGTGAAAATTACACACACCGAAAGAATTAATTCGTGCCCGACTTCAAAGGAGCTAATTTTCTTTTTCGACAGTTTTCGACCCGGCTCGAGTTTCAAAGTACGTTTCAATTACAAGTTCCCCTGGCAGTTTCCTCGAAACGCTTCGAAATTCACAAACGTTTAATCAGGAGTACGCCGGTTCGTACGCGTTCGTGATAAATCCCGGTGCTGTTGAAGAGAAAAATCTCGGCGCAGCACCGAGCGACGAGGATACGATATGGAGATGGCGATGGCGATAAAAATGGAAGAGAAGTGAAATCTAAGGTCGGCGCTCGAACAAACCGGAGCCGACCGACCGATCGGGTTCGGCGTTTTCTTATTCCCTCTCGCGTCGCGAGGTCGTTGGAGTGTCAAGCACAGGACGAGATTCGTGGAAGCAGCGTTTCGTGAAAGAACGAGCATCGTACCGCCGCGCCGGTCAACATCCGCCTGTGTCGACGTTCTACCTGTTACCCTGAATAAGATCCTGAAATTTACGGCCTGCTTCCTCTGACGTAACAGGCCATCGCCAGCGTCCACGAACGCCCCGGCGACAGTTCGATTGCCTTTCTCCTCCGAGCCGAACATCTTCCCTTGGTCACCGTCGCCGATTTCGCTCGCTATTGTTGCACTGATCCACCGTCCGCGTTGATTTCGCACGGAATTTCCAGAATTGTCCAAATGATCAAAGTCACCATGACCCGACTGCCTCTTGCAGTAGCAATTTTACGAGCTCACAAACTCGGACATTTCCGACGATTTTTGACAAACTATATATTCCTGCTCAAAACACACTTTATCACTCGTAACGTGGTTTTCTTTCAGTGTTATCTCAATTATATATTTCGGTATTATTGTTTCAATTAACTGCATCGGTAATTTCAATCGTGACATGATATTACCGAAATTTCAAATTAATTGTATCTGTAATTATCTTGCTCGTAATATTGATCGAAGGTTCTTCACTCTCTCGAAAAAGAAGTGCGGAAAGAAGTGAAAGAATCCTCAAAGTCCTTTTTTCTTCGAGCACGTCCTTTCCTCCTCTCTCGGTCTGCACGTACGAGTTGCGTCAAAATTTGCGAGACATAAAAATCGATGGAATTTTATCGCGAGCAGAATAATTACCGTGTTTTTTTTTTTTTTTCGTATTGGAGCGCGCAGGTACACACAGCCTCGAAGTGGGATTTAATCGTTTAAGTATCTTAATCGGCGCAGTCGGCAAGCAGACAAATAGTGGCCACAGGCTATTGGCGAGCGGGCTTGCGGCAAAGCTCTAATATAACTCAGGCCACCTGATAGTTTCATTACTCTAGTAAATTCACCGCCCATGGCGAACCCCTTATAGATCCTCCTTCGCACATACTTGTGTGCAAGTGACTGTTACGTACGTGGGTACGTCGAGGGAAGAAAGAACCCGCAGGTGAAACGATCGGGAATAATTTCGTCGAAGCGATCGCGCCGAGTGTGCCAAGAAACGATATCCACGATTCCGCGATTGCCTCTTCAATTATTCCGTTTTTGAATAATACAAAACGGAAACAACGAGCGATCGGATTGCTTCCACACACCCCCCCGTTCTGTACAGCCAGATTTATCAAAGTACGTATTAAGCTCGGCTGGACAAAGGGAACTCGCAGGCGAAAATCCATTTTAGATCGCTACGCGAGTCCCTTTGTGATTACACGTTGCACTTTCCCTGCCACGTTTCGCCAAATTAATGTTTGTTTATCCGCTTGTTTATCCGCTTGCTCCTAGATGTTTCGTTTGACTCGAATTCGTGGCAGGAACTCGTCATAACGTTGCGAAACGTTCGCGCGAGCGTGTCATTTAATTTGTAAGATCTCTTCGCGGCTTTGACGTTAAAGTTAAAAATTTGTGCCTTCGAAATGAATTGCAAGTGAAGCAACGTTGATCTTTCAATTGGACCATCCGTTCTCCAATCGTGATTACTTTAACAAAGGGAAACGGAACAAAAACTGAATTGTTTCCTGTAATTTGTGCCTAACTGTTCTCTGACAGTTCAAAAGTAAATAAAGAACGTCCATTCTATGATTTCACGTGAAAACACCCTTTTACGTTCCGAGGTCTGAATATCCAGGCCGCGCGCCGGATATTCAAAGATGACATTAGGGAATGAATTCGTTTTGATGTGGTCCCGTGGAGAGAGCAGCGGCGTCTTTCTCTCGTTTTCGGCCTCTCGCCGTCAGCCTTAAAAATCGCCCGGCGAAAACTTGGGCGGGGTGTGGTGCCCGCGCGTACGTCTCACTTTTTAACAGAAGCCGCACGTCTGTGTGAAACACGCGCTTTTAACGTATGCGCCCAACGGTATATCCACAACGAGGCGTAAATATCCGGAGCCGGGGCGGGTAACGTTCTGCGGAAAATTTTATGGAAATATGTGAATGGTCAGGGTTTATTTTTATTAGGAGCCGTTCTTTTATATGCGGCGCACGCACGCTCCTCTTGCATGCCCTCGCAAGCGGAAAGGCGTGCTTTTCCATCAGGAAATATTCCACCTTTTGATGTTCGAAGGCACTTCGCCCGGGTAATGACATTACAGAAATAGGGGTTGTACACACTACGGCATAGAAGCGCGCGGCATACTTCTGCACCGCCGTTTACCACCTACGATCCCATATACCGAAGTGGTTTGTTGTATACGAGTCACCTCTTTTCCGTACACCCCGTTCGTTCATCCCGCCCCGTATCTGCCGAAACTCCGCCGCGACGCTCCCGATAGATACCTATCTGTTATTGCCTCCGCCCGCGACTCATTTCAACCCCCCCGAAAATTCCCCGCGTCGTCGCCATAGCTTCCGCGCGTACCCTCTAGAAAAAAAGAGTTTCCTCTTCCCCCATTGATACGCGGATACAGACCCGTGAGAGAAATTTAATGGAAGTTTCGTGGAATTTGTTTTGAAAAGAACGAGTCAACCAGCAACTTTTTTTTATTGATTCTAGATTTGTTGTGCGAAATTTTCTGAAATTATGACACGAAGAAGAGGACTTTGGAAAGAGAAGAAGTTTAGGAAAGAAGTTAATTTTGGATCTGTTCGTCTGTCGTTCGAATTTGCGAGAAAGGGCCGTAATATTCCATTTAGGAGAAACCAAAAAAAGCGCGCGAGCGAAGAAGGGCACCGAAGGTACGGAGACACGCTATTACGGGCGACAGGATCAGTTTTATTATGACCGCGGGACAAGAATTTATACAGGATGCGACATCATTTGCGACGTAAAAATAAAAGCCTGGCTGTTTTACATAAACGTGTCACGCGCAGAGTCACGCCGTGCACCGTGTTTAATAAAGGCTCGCGGTATGCGCTTTCTTTTAACTTGCAGCTTTTCAGTTTATGATAATCCCTATAAA
Source organism: Melipona quadrifasciata (assembly GCA_001276565.1). Classification (NCBI taxonomy): domain Eukaryota; kingdom Metazoa; phylum Arthropoda; class Insecta; order Hymenoptera; family Apidae; genus Melipona; species Melipona quadrifasciata. The sequence goes on along the minus strand of KQ435762.1, from coordinate 186,088 downwards.
TATTTACCGTCCGTCGTTAACATAATTAGAACCGGCGCCGCGGGTTTTAATCATTCGCGTATTAAAGAACGAAGACGCGACGACGGACATCGTAGGAATTTATCGAGTCCTTCAGAATTTTCGTGCCGCTGAAAATACTTCGATAATTTCCCTCCCTCGAACGCGTTTCACGTTCGTCGTCCCGATTTAATTATTTCCTTCGCCAACTATATTATCGCAATACGGATTCTCGTTATCCAAATACTTCGCTTTGCGTACGTTGCACCCGCACGCATTCTTGACTCGTACGTTCGCGCTGAATGTTTTCGGATGGTATTTACACCGCGGTGAGGTTCGTGATGTACAGTTTCTATTATAAATTAATATTAATAGAGCCACGTTGAAACACAGTGAGTGTTTCCGTCCCTCTCTGTGGGGGATAGGTTCCGAGCATCCCTCATGGATAGCTGAAACCGCGACGAATAGCCAACCACCTATACCTAGTTCCATTATACCGTTTAATTTATAAATTAGCTGTCATAAGTGTTAGTAACAACGACAACGTAACAGCGATAGTAACAGAACATGTTATATTGCAATGCTAATTTATAACCAGCTGTCGATCGGGTTGCAATCGAGCAAATGTAGTTAAATACTCTTTCAAGCTTCTATGATCCCACTCTGATCGACCAAATCGGACAACTTGAGACTAGTTTGAATTGAAGAAATTGGAAAAATTCCTATCCAAAGGTATATACGCGTGTTGAAGTGTTTTACGACGTGAAATTTTGTAGGTTGGAAAGGACAGTACGATGTTTAAACAAAATCCAACAGCTGATGTCACGAACTTTAAATGATAATGTCAACGTGAAGACGCGTGTGAGACATTGTATATAGTCCAATTAAATTCTTAAATACAACAGAATACTTTATTGTCGTCAAACAATCGACGTTTGACTTGATCGAAATTTTAATTTAAGCGCGCGCGATGTACGTATTACTGAACGGTTCAGTTTCGCGCGTGTGTTCGATTATTATTGCCGTGATGAAGGTTCGTCGTAATTCGCGGCATCTTCCCGCGCAGGCGGGCAGCACTATTTCATAAAGATTTTAATGAAAGTACGTAATAAACGTCTGTGAAATGCTTCGGATGGCCCTCGCTACCGGCGAGATTTATTTTACGACTTTACTTTTCGACAACGACGTTAAATTCATTACCCGCGAATACTTGAAGCCAGCGCACGAATACGGCCATTTGCCGGGATTATTAGCGAAATTTCGTGTAATGTGCCGAGCTCGAAAACGATATGACCTAACACTATCGCGTTAATAATTCGCCCCCCAGTTGATATATATACGTATCCCGGCGACTAACTTCTGTCAAGCTCAGCTAATGACGCGAGTCCACCAACTTTAATTTTTCATCCCTCCACGCGTTCGTCTTACGTTACTACCATACGCAAATTATAGAAATATTCATACTTGCATACTTTGTGTAAAATACACAGTTGCTCGCGTTAATATTCGGACACTGGAACCTACAAACACAAAATAATAAACCTGGATTTATTTCAAAGTTTGAAGCCTCGAAATACCAATTCACTTTATTCCAAGATGTTTCAATGTCACGTAATGGGTAGAAGAATGAAGACAAGAATGTTATAAATTGTCGTGATGTATAAAAAAATACTGGACAATTTTTCTAATGATTGAGAAGCCTCTACTTTGCAATGTCGTACAATTTTCCCTCGTCGTTTTATTGAATTTTGACATCAGGCGAAAACAACAGGGAATGTTGTCGTCTAGATCAACACTCAAGATTCAATAAAATGGTGAAAAAAGTCGTGAATCATTGTAAAGGTTTCAATCTTCAAGATCACGGTGTATCCGGTCATGAAAGTAATTTTTCAATGAATATTACATGACAATTTCGAGTAAAAAAGTATATTTAATTTTGAGAAAATTCACGGTCCGTATATATCGAAATTTTCAACCTTGAAAGATATTTGGAGGAAAGTTCAATTTTACATCCGGAGACGTAAGGTTTCATTTGCAAATTTTCCTCTCACTTACGGTGCATTTCTCACCACATGATTCCGTATAATAAATTCTCTTAATTTCGCGACAAACTAATTGTCTCGTGCGCATATCAATGGGGACATGGTTTGTTTAGTTTGTTTAGTTGTTAAACGGAACAGTTGAATTCGGTCTCCGCGTTTCACCGCAAATAATTCCCGCTGATTTCGCATGCATGTTAATAGCATTTCTGTCAACAGGAAAAATATCGCCGCGAATTTGCAACATTGATGACTGCCATCGATCTAATTACAAAGTTCAACGAATTTCCTCAATGAGACTCTCGTCAAAGTGTACTCTAAATATTCACAGAGATATATATCAAATTTCTTTCGTTGCTACCATCTATTTTTCTTCGACGTTTCATCGAGACTCGAATCGATTCAGTGATCAATCATTAAAAATTAAATCATTGACATTTTATATATATATATGTATATTTTAGAAAATTGTTGACTCGATTTAGAGAATTTCTTAACGCTATGCTCCGAGTGATTGACAATCGCAACGTCGAATATTTTGAAATTTTAAAATTCGCGGGTCTGTGCCAATTCGCAAACACGACTCGGATAGATGAGAAAGCAGGAAACTGAAATTCCATTCATCGAAAATTGCAGCACGTTGGATTCGGCGTATTAAGGTTATTCAAAATCGTCCCGTTGTTAAATCCGTTTGCCGGGACTTCAAATTGGCAGTGAAACCGCGGAGCAAAAGGAGCGAGGAACGGGCAGAGAAGCCCATTAAAAAACAAGTCCTTGCCGCGGCACGCCGAGATTTTTTAATTCAATATTCAAATGGAACGAAACGTTTCACGGGCACGATTAATTCGACGAAGAACAGAAATGCATAGAAATCTTAAAATTTGAAAAGACGGCAAGTCCGGCCGGCTTGATCCTCTCACCCTTTTGAAAGGTCGTTCGTGCTTCCGCGTTCCCCCCGAAACGGAACGGAAAAGAGGAGGACGGAGAATAGTATTTAACATTTAAAAACGTAACTTTCTCCCGACGCGTTGAAAAAGCTCTCTCGCCTAAGTGGGCTCGATGAACGAAGCTTTTTCTCTCAACGCGCACGTCCCATTCCTTGGCTGGTGAAAAGGGGGCTAGCCGAAATGAAAGGAACCTACGTCGTCTGCGAGAAGACATTCACCCTCTCCTTAATGGCGTTTCTTCCAAAAGATGTACCCAGTCGAACGTCATGCCGCCACGTGAAACGTCAAAGGGAATTTCACACTCCGAGTCTCTCACAATTGGGGCAATTGTAAGTAGAAGCACCTTTGAATATTGTATCAGTGTTGTGCCTACTCTTTGTACTCGTCGTTGTAAAATTTCGGAAAGTGAGTGGAAAATTTGTCTGTTGAACTTGAGGTACGACGTTTGTAATATTTGCGAAAGAATTATTATTGACAATAGATTTACACCTGATATGAAAGTCAACAATTTTCGAATGTTTTGAAATTAAAAAGTATATATATATATATATATATTTCCAAAATTATAATATCAGTTGTTTGAGAATAAAGTATAAAGTGCAAAAGATTCTCAGGGACAGGCAAAGTCTGCAGAAACCAAAATTGCAATTTTCTTTCCAATGTTCTAAGATTGTCGTGATTGCATAACATTATTTCAGATACAAAATACCGAAACGTTATTTATAATTTATACTTATTAATGCTCAGCCGAAAGAAATCAAATTTAAGCTCCGAACTGAAATTTCGTAGAATAGCAATATGCGTTTTCTTTTGAGTCGAAACCATAACTTGTAACACGAACGTGTATGGGGTCACAAAGATGAAATAGGACTTAAATTTCATTTCTTAGTATTTGAAAATACAATGAAATTTCGCTCACACTTTCGCACCAATTGAAACTCCTCGATACATTCGAAAATGACACAAGACTAAATTGCTCAGCATCCAAAAATGAGGTAAGACGCCGATCGAGTTGTACGATGACTCGAACTTATTAATGTTCGAAAAATGAAGTAAGATCTTCGATTGAATCTCTCCTCGATACTGGCATCATTCGTATTCATCGAGCAACGTGCACGTATCGCACTGCACACGCGTAAACGCACGTAGTCAAATCTACGCGTCCAATGGGAAACGGTTTGAATACAGGTAGTCTTTTGATCTGAAAGTTGCAAATTTTCAAACGTGCTCCCTTTTTAATAAAACGTCAAAATGCAAGAAAAAACTAATTTCGTTAATTTTAAATCACAAGTAATGAAACTTTCTTTCTTTCAAACGTTGGGAAAATACACGGCAACAAAATGGCCCACCCCGTGTATGTCACCTCGCCGAGTGTTGCGATATTTGAGGCCGATTTCGAGGCCGATTTCGAGGCCGTGGCAAGCATTTGTCATTCGCGCGCGTTTGTTTATTCTCTGGCGGAGAGGAAAGTCGCAGCATCCGTCGTATTTAATCATTATGCCGCGAAGCGACGTGAAATTCCCCGGTAAGTAATATCGCGGCAGATTCTCCGGAGATGGTGGCACGGTTCTCGTGGATGGAAGTGGGACTTGCGGTGCTCCCATTGGGACCGACATTAAAGCGGCATCGTAGCTCGATGCTATTAGTATGCGCATCAAGTTTTTCTATGGATCCGCGATCTTATGACTTTTTAATGCCACCGGTTACTGCAACTTTTCTTCATGTAACCACTTCTGCTCGCTGATTCAATAACGCCGATGTCTTTCAATTTTTACGAGGCATTCAATCTGTACGAATCTCCAACTCCAACTCCGGGGAATGCTCGCTCTGGACGAAGGGATCTTTGTGACTTTGCTTCTTTCGTCTGATATTTGTTTCCCTCGCGTTGTTCAATATTCTACGTACACCTTTTATTCATGAATGTAAGGATACACGTGGATCGTTTGCCTCGAAAACGGCGCAAGTCCACTCTTTTTTGACAGAATTGAGCAAAACGAAAGAATTTTACACGTATCTTAATGGGAACTTTTCATTTATAATTTAAATCGTAAAATACTCGTTTGTTCCAAGTTGCCGAATAAAACTGCAATAATCGATGCAAACTCAGCTCGATGTCTCAGAATAATCGAAATTGAACTTGAGATCCAGAAAAATCTCTTTCTCGCATTGTTTGTTCCCCTATTGTGTTTGCTGCAATTTGCTTCGAGATTTTAATTCCCCGCGTGCCTTTTGTACTATTAGTTTCTGCATTTATGCTGAAAATGCTTTCACAAGAAATTTTTAATTTCTCGCCGTGTCGCGCGCGAGCAAAGAATTCCGATTGATTCCATTCTTCCCCTTAAATCGTTCTTATTGCGAGAAAATTTATTTCTACAAATGAATGAATAAATAATCTCAAGCTGCTTTGTAATTACATTATCGTTGATTATCGAAAGATTGGCAAGTTGAACAAATTCGTCGACGATTATTCTCGTTGATTTGCAACACAATCGCCCATCCGAATCGATATAT
>KQ435762.1:153064-174584 GCA_001276565.1 Melipona quadrifasciata | reverse complement strand
AACCATGGAATCTCTGTAGCGGTAGTAGGGGCCGAGGGGAACGTTTCTCCAAAGCGTCGCGCTTGTACAACCTCGTTCCCTCGCCGGCGACACGAGGGAACACGCGTCGAGTGAGGCATAGGTCTACGTTGTTCCAACAAGTATGCACCCATAAATGCCACAACTTTGTTTATTTATGGCTAGACGAGCCGCGTAACTTAGCCGGCAACTACTTTTCGCCGATGTATTTATTTGTTATTCGTAGAACGCTGGGTAACTGGGACGACTCGGGTGTCGTACGACCAGGACGAGAAGCTGTTATTCACCGAGGCCCAACAACGCGGGGCCTGTGGCTATGGCCAGGATAGCGGCAGTTCCGCAAGCCGCCTATAAATACGCGTAATGATACGAGACGGAGCGTTTCCTTCTGGTCATGCGAAGAGCGCTTCCTCCTCTTCTTCCACTTCCTCTTCTACCCTTCTCCACGCTCGTCTCTCTGTCTAACCAGAGGCTTCTGGCTGGTCTCGCTTCGTTACGCCACGAGCATACTTTCCCCGGTCTTGACGCTCCTCGGCGTGACGCCAACTCAAAAAACCATCAGGCAGCTTAATCGTCCGCTGGAAACTTTAACTTCTTCGCTCGTTCGCTCCAATTCCAAACCGCGGTTCCTCCCTGCCGCGTTTGGCAGCGGAACAATGTCGCGATTTAACGATCATGTTAATTCGTCGATTCGTCGATTCGACACTCGAATCGGAGAACAGGTGCCGTCGGACTGGCCGGAAAGGTAACTGCGTCTTCTTCCTTTATTTTTTCCGTTGTGCATGCGAAGGGCGAATTTTTCAAAAACTTTACCAGACGCTCGACTTTTCAGTTCGAGTTCTGCCAATGAATTTCAAAATAAAAAGTTTCAACAACAAGTTTGATATTCTCGTCTCTGAGTGAAATTTAATTTTTACGAGCTTGCACGGGGAAGTAATTCCAATTTCGCATATTGAAAACGCAAAGCAATGTTGCAATTGTTAATGAAATCGTGCACTTTTCTTTTTTTTTTTTTTTTTTTTTTTTGTTTCAAAAAACAAACAGGCTCATTCATCGGATTAGTACAGAATGAATTTACAGTTTAGAAACGAAGTTGGTTTGTACATTTTAAGGTGTACACGTATGTCCATTTATCGGGGAAAAATGCAATTACTTTATCCAGATTACAGACTGATGATTAATGTGTATTTTATAAAGTTTCCGATAGAGAGAGGAATATTAGAATGTATAAAGCGTAATTTTCAATATTGGATTTACTTTTAATTTAATTTAATTTAATATATATCTACTGGACAAAACTGAATAGACACTGAACACGTGCATAAATCATTGGTGTAATTGGATCGTTGAAACACCGGGGCAACAACAGTTCTGAAAATATTTCACAAAGAAGGAAAGCAATTACACACATCCATGGACTTCGACCGAAGCGGCACAATTTAGAAATCCGGCGGTTCGCCGTTAAAAGATAAAGAATCGGAGATAGTTATAATATCAATTTAAATTCTGGAAACCGTTTTATAAAACCGTTATTTTTGTGTAACGTTCTGAAATTGGTAGACACATCGATTTGATAACTTTTACAGTATATCGGTTTTATATGGAGTCCCCTAACCCCCCTCCCTATCGATTTCGTATCGGTTAAACTATCTCTCGAAACTTTTTCGCCCCGGCTGCCTGTGGCCATTTTTCACAGTTTAAGGGAATAATTAATATACGGTGGATCGCGTTTGAAAAAAATACAGTGGTTACGTTTTTCACGAAGCGCGACGACGTTGAGTCGCGTCGATTAAAATTAGCAAAGCCGAATGTTCTGCTCTTATCAAACTTGGAACGAGTTCCGGCGGGGTAGTCTCAGGCCGAGGGAAAGGCGAGAAGTTGAGGGTGTAATCGTTGTTTAGCCAGCACGCTGCATGAGATTATCCACTCGTTATCGCGTTATCCACTATACCTTGATATCGTCACGTTTCTATAGCTAGTTCAACAAGCGAGAAGAGCCCGAAAGAAAACCAAAGCCCTGCCTTGGTCTCTGTACGCTGTATTTTCACCGTGACACAAACGAAGGGGGAAATTGGCTCGATCTGAGCAAAAACTATTTCAATCATTTCGCTGCGTTTTAACTCCATTCGTGCCTGATTTACCACAAAAATTCTCACGCACTTGTGGAGAATTTGAGGGTGCAAAAATATACAGAACAGTAACAATTGTAACAATACGTGGAAGAGACAATTTCCCATTTAGATCTCATTCCTTTGACTGTGCTTACGAAAATTTAAAGCCGCATATAAATCCGCCAGTCCATTTATAAATAACAAGTCGATTTGGGGTGTATTTCGTAGCTTTCTGTACTTTATTAAATTCGCGAAATCGAGCGCAGAAGAGAGAGAGAGAGAGAGAGAAAAAGAGAGAAAGAGAGTTGTTCTTCGATACAATATTAATTGGCAGCATAACGCGTGCAATGAAGATAATTGTGTTTGATTGCTTTATCGGTTAAATGCGACAATTGGGTGGGCCAACAAAAGAAGAAGGGGAATAATAATACAATAATAAGCAACGTTTCGATGAGACCATAAGAGGGTTAAAAACCTGTCGTCTGACAAAGAGTAATTAAAACAGAACGTCGTCGAATGAATGAAAAGGCGGAAAAGGACACACACAACAGAGAGACTGTGAGATAAAAACAGAATTGTGGAGAAACGTATAATTATTGGGGTACAATCGCGTGCGTTGATCTCATATATATACATGTATATATATATCTGTGTGCATGTTTCATTTTCTGCATATTATTTCCATTTAACTCTTTCGGGTATTATTTACGTATATATCTTTGCCGGCCATTGTGTCAATTTACGTTCAATTCGCTGATTTAAAGGTAGCGAAGCGACAATTGCCAACGATATCCCAACATAAACGTTTGTGCAACATAACGAAAGTTTTATACGGGGTATTTCGGGACTGTGGATCGATACCTCGAGTCTTGCTTTTGTTTTAACAAAATTTTCCACGTCATTTCTACAGAGTTTCGACGAAAATCACCAGCGAAAAGAAAGAAACATTGTACAATCGACTAAAAGTTAGAAATGGACGTATCGAGACTCGAAAATGTTGCCTCACCGTTCGAGAGCGCCAAAATTCATTATGCCGCGACTACTCTCGTTTTGATTAGTTATGCAGAGCCGAATTTTCGAGTATCATGAATACAAATTTCGCGCGTTATGACACGACTCACACGCTCGCGGTGCGTCTTGAATACTAAAATTAAACTATTAGAAGATTATGATATTACATTCGATGAGATTCATGCTACAAGACGTTAAATTGAAGATTCTTTTTTACGTAAAAAATATATTTTTCAACGATACTACGTGCCTTTATAAAGCTGGGGACGAACAATCTCCAAAGCTGGTTTAATTTATGATATAAAACAGTGGACCATTTAAGATTTATTCAGGCGTAAAGAAACTGAAATTAAAAAAAGAAATACCAAATGATTCCACATAATTGCCCCGTTCGCTGCGCCTCTCTCTCTCTCTCTCTCTCTCTCTCTCTCTTTCTGAGGAACTGGCTTAGGCTTAAATAAATTATCTAGTATACCTGGAAGCGACGGTGGTTGCGCACGTTGGCTGAAAGTATCGTTTTGATAGATAGTCATTAATTTGCGAGGGAAGCTCGCGCTCGCTTCGTCGTAACGATGCATGCTGGATCGTCCAGTAATAACGTGTTTATCAGACGATGATGCGACTGTTAAGCTGAACGCACGCCTCGGGTAATTATGCAGCCTATCAGCGAGGAAGCACGGCTCGGTTAACATCATAGATATATCGATGAACCATGCCTCTTCTGCCTCGCCCTACTGGCCTCTTACTCCTACTGTACTATAACCATATCCGATCTAGACCACCCAATTATATGCTCATCTCCGATCCGGGATTCAGGAGACGTACAAATTGATCTGTCTAGGAAGTACCGCGAGTTAGGCTGATAGTTATAGGCAACGTTCCGGCGAATCCTCTCAGACTGTTGCGTTTCATCCCGGTCGGATAATGCCATCCTCCGGCAAAAAGAGGCAAATTAAGAATATCACGGGGATTTTTCCGATCCTTGTTGTAGATCCCAATATTTATGAAATTTATTTTTACTCTGTAAAGTACAAGTTTTACATATATATATATTATACACAGAGTAATCTTTTTTTTTATCACAACTTTCTCTGTAAATTTTTTAATTTCACAATGAAAATAATCCCCGTTAAATCGGAAAACATACCTATTAAGTATGAAAGTCTGAATGAATGTAATTACTGCGAGATATAGTTTTGACATCGATATTCAAAAAATTTCAAAAGTTCAGCCGTATGAATGTAATTACTGCGAGATATAGTTTTGACATCGATATTCAAATAATTTCAAAAGTTCAACCGATTTATTGAATTTTATTGAATTTAAACATTTCTCCTCCTGCAACCTTCGAATGGTAAAACATTTTTTACGATGAAATATCTGTGTGGTTTTTTTCTCCTTATATTCTAGAATAGCGTGCAGTGATACGCAATTTCACTCGGAAAATAGAGAATAAAAAACGTTTTTTTAAACGAGTTCGCTTTAACGACGACGTTGAGCAAGAAAAAAAAAATAGAACGTTGAAATGCGAAGTGATAAACAAATAGTTATCGAAAACCCAAACGATTTGCATATCAGGCACTTGCATAATGAGATTATCCTTAAGTGCTTGATGGAAATTTCAAATGTGACATTATCGGTCGAAGGGGATCATCGACATTTTGCATATCAAAGGATCGTACTTCACGTCCACCTATACCAACACCCCCCTACTTTAAAACCTATTAGATCTGTTTTCATAATCTTGCTCGGCATAATGTTTCCATTACTAAGAGAATCGCTCTGCAGATTCGTATTTTTTCAACGAATTTGAAATATTTCTCCAACTGTATGTTTTGATCCCTAAAATAATTTCTAAAATTTCTTCCTCTCAGTTCCAACTATACGTACGCTTGTAGTTTGAAAGTTACGCTTCGCGAAGATCGTTTAGCCCAAAGATCGTTTCGAAGAACAAAGTAGTCAAGGTTTCAAAAATCAATCTGAGTCAAACGGTAAGATTACGTCTAAAAATATATTCTTTACGATTCTCTTGAACAGTGACATTTAAATCTCTATTTAATTTAAATGCCTATCTCGATATATTTAACAAAAAAGATCTTTTCAAAAATTACGTCTCCAACGTCATTTCGCTGTATTTTTATATTGAAAAAAAAAAAAGAAAAAAAAAAGTGAAAACACGGCCAGCCAACTCGAAGTGAAAAAGCAGCTACTGCGTGCGAAATGACGACGAGATTTTGCTATAGGGCACCACGAGCCTCCGAAGATCCCTATTATAGTCTCCCTTAACCGATGCAGGTCCTCCGCTCGTTCTTACTCTCTTCATCCTCTCCGGAAGGCCGCGCTTCGCTCCCCTCTCTCCGTTCATCGAACGTGTTTCTACCATGCTCGCTCTCACGGTTTATTCAATACTCGCCTCTATCTCTTTCACGCTGTCCCCTCTATCAAAGTACAACGCCTTGGTCCGGTGAACTACGAGTTCGAACTATTCCACAGTTGCCGCTATAGTTTAGTTAAACGCGCCCTTTGCCCCCTGTTCCCCCCTCCATCACCTACCATTCCAACCCGTTGCCACGTCGAAACGCCTCCCGCCTACCGGACCTAAGTCCACAGCATGCAAATTCGAGACGAATTTGCTCGATCTAGCCAATCTTCGTTGTTCAACAAACTGCGCCGGCGGCGAAGGACACAGAGAACACTGGTGGCAGACTAGCGGGAGGATCGCGTGAGGATCGACTTAGAATTTCCGCCGGTGCATCGGTGAATCAGGCGAATTCGATTAAATCGGATTCGTGTAAACAAGCTAGGCTGCACCGGTTGGCGAGAGGGGAGAGAAAGTTCCGATGCTCGTGATCGTGCGGCGGCGGCGGCGGCGGCGGTGGTTCACCGGAGAAAGAGGAAGAGCGCGTGTATCTCCGAGGAGATAGAAGTTTCAGGTCAGAGATATGCCTGACTTCGATAAATTCGTGGCCCAACTTCTCCTTCGAGCTACATCTAATTAAGATTTTGGCTTAACCGCCCCGGTTCCGGGGCCGTGTGTACATGTGTTTGCCTAGCTAGAAAATTAATTAGAAACTTTCTTAAAGGCTCGGGCTTGAATTCGAAACCCTTTGGACAGGGATGGATGAATAATTATTATTCGCTAATTACGTTTTACGCTCGATGCCGGGTGACACCGAAGCAAGACATTGTCAACGATTTACATGGGAAAAGTATGGCTGAGAATATCGCAAAGATCGAGGGTAAAAAGTGAAATCCAGAAAAATTTACTTTTAGCAGATCAACCGTACGAATGATTAATCTTGTTGAATAACTGGTGAAAGGGAGCAGATCAGAGATCTCGGGAGAAAGATTCCTCAGTCCATATGAGATTATATCGAACGACGTTTCTAATTAAACGACGTTTTTATACGGTGAATAAGATTCGCAGAAGGGTACTAATGAAATCGCTAAAGAAGCAAAGTGATAAGACGAATAAATTACCTCCCTATTCATCAGGTTCGCGAGAATTTCACATTAACGACACGTTAGAATCTCTTCTGCTGATTTAAGTGCCACGTTGTTCAAAGTGACAGATTCTTTCCTCCAAAGTACTGTACCAAGCGTTTGAAAATAATTTGTGAAACGTAACGCGTTATCTCCGCTAATTATAGTACGTCTGTCCGTGAAAAGTTTCACACTGCGCGTGAAAAAGTTCAAACGAGCTTCAAATTAATTTCTGTTATCCAAGCCGACTCGTTAGTCGAAAAGCGTTTCCTCTTAACGTTCTTTGTAATTTTCAAAATTTACCGAACGTACGCGTTGAATTTTTCTAGACTCGTATCAAAGAGAAATTCTAATTCTTACCTCGCAGTACGTGGTCCGTGCACTACACGGTACAGTGAAATTTTAAGTGATGCGATAAATTACTGAGAATATTCCACAGTCGATGTTATACTCAAAAGAATGAAAAGTCAGTCGGTATTTAACCTTCAAATTCGTGTCTTCGCTCCGCTTGACCTAGAGTTAAGAGCCTAGTTAGCCGATAATCGATCGATAATTTCTTAAGAATGATCAAAGGATCATTGGCGAGAGCCAAACAGCCTAACCTAAACCTCCGAGCTTAATCATTTCCTTCCAGTCAGTTTTATCAGTCTCTGGCCTAATCCTACCAAACTAGTTCGTCGAATTATTTCGTCGCGCACTTGTCGTTTGCGGATTCGACGAGACATTCCCACCGCGACAGTTATTTAGAACATCGACTCTTTGCGACAGGACTGCAACGTCGCGACTTTTAACAAGTTATTTTACGCTCTGCTCCGGTCCTAACGAACGTAACCAAGCGTGCGTCGCGTCGGGAGTGGCCGGCGTCGAGAAGATTCCTCTTTTTTTCTTTCCAACAAACGAAGAGCGGATTCGCGAGAAAGGTTAAGAAAGCTCAGCTTACTTTAGCCAGCGGCATCCACGGAAGATTCTCAAATATACATAGGTAGACTTTCGTATCGAATTTCCCTAGCGGACAGCAGAAGCAGCAGCCAGCAACGATGGCGGAGGCGGTGAAGGGGTGGAGGTTGAGAGAGAGAGAGTGAGAGAGTGAGAGAGAGAGAGAGAGAGGAGAGGGGAGGGAAGGGAGTTTGCATCAGGCGAATAAGAAGCCCCTTTGCAGACGTGTCTTCCAGGTATACCGACGTTTGTTCGGTTCAAACGTGTACTCTGTAAAACTAAGGTTGGCAAAAGGCTGGCAGAGAAGCGGGAATGATCCGTGCTACGTGATACAGGTCTCTGGCGTGTCTTCGAATTCTCACGGATATAAAAATCTCCTGAAATTCAAATTGCGCTGGCATCGTCGCTCCGCTCGACTCCCTTGTGAATGATGTTTTCGCTGGCGAAGCCAACACGCCAGGCACAGAAAGAGAGAGAGAGAGAGAGATACATATTTCTCTCGGTAAATGTGATTCAATAATTTAAGCACGGTTGCTACGCCCACGGTTTCTACCCCACTTGTGTTTCCCTCTGCCTTACGTAAACAAAACATCGGCGAATGGCCGCCGAACGGGGAAGAACAGGCGAAGAGCGGCGAATGCGCAAACGGAAGCTGCGATATTTCGTGGAATTAAAACAAAAGGCTGCAGTTACCTGTCCAGAATGGACATTTTTATCTGATTTGAATTCACACGAGAATCGGGACAAAGTTGCAACTATATTGGCGAGACTGTCGCCGTGTAATAATAGCCTCGCGAATTAGATGTTTTTCACATTGAACCGTACGACGAGTCGAGATACAAGAGCAGATCAGTGAAAAGAAAATGAAGGAAATTCAAACAAAAGCACCTTCTTCGTTTCCGAGTGCGAGGAACCGAACTTTGAGCGTTCGAGATTGATATGTACAACGGAAGGAAATTTAATTTTTTACCAAGGCGGAGAGACGATGCGTTAAGTGACAAAGTGTCCGGGGGAAGGGAAGGGAAGCTGGAAATGGCTGACGGCGGTGGATAATACCAGGCGCAGTCCTCATATATCCTTTGGCTTGTAGAGAAGAGACGATTTGCCATCGCCTTACCGACCTTCGTCTTCGTTCGCCACCGTTGCTTCCCCCGTCGCTGTTTCTTTCTTCCCGTATCTTCCGTTTCTATCCAACGTCCGATTCCCTATGGGAAGTTCGCGAATCTTCCCGTTTGCAAATCCCTTTTCCTCCGTGCCTCGACGGAGCAAGAAATGCAACTCTCCTTAGGGAATTAATTGCGCCGTAAAGCGTAGATTCAAATCCGTGCTCGATGGGGGGGAGGGGTCGAGGGGAAAAAGAAGAGGGGTAGACGAAGGTTCGGCGCGGCCGAACGAAATAGAAAGAACGAGGAGAAAGAAATAGGGAGGAAGAGGGAGAAAGGACGAGACGCGCGGTTCCTTTTCTTCAGCCGTCCGAAAGGTTCTCCCAAGATGGTTCTCATCTCAGCTGCAATCAGTGTCGTAAATTGCTTGCAATCGCCCCTGCAATTAATTCCGGCTCATCCTCGGGGGATTTATTATTCTCAATAATACCGTAATATTCTTGGGTGGAAGGACAGCTCGCCGTCTTCGCGGCTCAGTTTTCCTCACTGGGCCAACGGAGATATCTTCCTCTACCCTTTTCATCATCGACGCAGAAAAATGCCGGCCGATATATTTGAAAAATTTATGGAAATATTAATTTCCTAATGGATCTTTCCTCTGCCATCCGCTCTCCCTCTCTCTCTCTTTCTCTGCCTTGTCTTTCGCGTCTGGCGGTGCAGCGACGAAAAGGAAAAAAAAGAGGCACGGATAATATGAAATTCTTCGAAATAAGGGAGAGTGTCGTTTGGCATTGGGTGAACTTTTGACCCGGTACAAAGCAAATTCCTGCTCCATATTGTTGCGTAATTGCAATATGGATTTTCGCGATTGCAGCGTTGTCGAAACGACGAGTACGATTCGTCGTTGCGCGTGAAAGAATTATAAGGAGAAAATAATGAAGAGATTGCGGTTGGAAAATTTATGCCGCCAGATTTAACGCGTTGGTGTTGCTCGTCGGATAATTGCAGCGCAAGCGACACTAAAGCGCAGAGAGCTGATGAAAGTTTTACAAATGCCTCGTTTCACGCGTGAAACAAATGTACCGTATCATTTACCGAAATAATGCGACAATACTACCAACGATACGAGAGTGCCTGAATGTTTCCAACCCCAAAAGGAAAAAAAAAAAGAATAAAGTTGTACCCCTGAATACACACCCTCTACCTCTCCGCAGAGTTTCAGCTCGTAAACACCAAATTCATTTCACGTGCGAACACGCTGACATATATTCGGGATAAGTTTATATTAAATTTAAAAACGAACGCTCCAAATAAATTATTATTGAATTATTGCTCGCGTTAAATTTCATTTGTTTCAACCTGTGAAACGCGATACCTACCATTTCATACCGATAAAGGAAATATTAATTTATCAATCGTCAAACAAAAAAAAAAAAAAAAAAGGATAAACGTAAAAACGAGAGAATAAATTGTTCAAAATTGTAAAAGCTGGATAAACGAAAAGACCGAAATATAACGCAGAAAAATTCGAACGAAAAAGCGAGCTAATGATAAGCCTGCGCCCCGTGCGCCCGTTTCGCGTCCATTTGCACGCTGGGCGAGTTTCCCTTCGCACGAGTTAATTGGTAACAAACAGTCCCGGACTGTTCGCACGTAACTTTGTTTCGCTCAATTTACAGTCGCAATCCAACTACCTCGGGCGAGGGACTGACGCCCGAGTAATTTTCGACTACGACGGCGAGAGGGCATCAAGATCCACGCGAACGATCCTCTTTCACTTTTCGTTCGGGCTGTTAGCCGAACAGTTTTTGACTTTTACGCGAGAGGCGAGAGAGTGAGCGAGCGAGTGAGAGGGAGAATGGAAGAAGGATCGCTAAAACCGGAAGGTGCGGACGAACAAACAGGAAGGGGTATCGAAGACAAAGAAGAAGGAAACTGGCGAACATTCCGTTTCCCTTTGCGGAAGAGGTGGGGAATGGAAAAA
Source organism: Melipona quadrifasciata (assembly GCA_001276565.1). Taxonomy (NCBI): domain Eukaryota; kingdom Metazoa; phylum Arthropoda; class Insecta; order Hymenoptera; family Apidae; genus Melipona; species Melipona quadrifasciata. The sequence goes on along the minus strand of KQ435762.1, from coordinate 163,938 downwards.
GGAGGAGAAAGTCGAATCACAAAGTGGCCGCGGAGAGGTGTGAGGAGTCGTTCAAACTTTTGCATCAGAGAGAATTCTTTCGGGGTCCACGGGGCCGGAATATCGGTGATAAAGTTACAAAACTTTTCGGAAGGAGTTTGCCATCAGCGTCTGCTAAATAACCGCTTACTTTTCCCTCTATGCGACGTCTAACGAGCCAACTAAATTTCTCCGTTACTTAGCCGCGAACGCGTGGCCGCCCGAACGATTAGTTTCTGTGGTTAAGCAGCGAACTCGCCGTGGAAACCGTGCCGATGAGAATCGAAACGTGAAATGTTGCGTTGGCAAGATCGAAAGTTTCAAAAATTTCACCACACGTTGTTCCGTCATTCCCAAAAAATCGCGTGTCGTCGATGAGTTGAATTTTTGCAACAGAAGGTTGTTATTGTTATTCATCACAGCGAGTAAATCTTTTCTTTGACAATTTAGCTAACAGAATATCGCGAATATACGTCCTTTATTGCCGGAGAAAGAACGTTCCTCTCGTCAAATATCATTAAATAAATTTTATCGAATGGATTTGACTTGTAGAGTAAAACTTTTTTAAATCCTGCATCGATCCTTTAGGAAAGGAACGACGTGTTAATCAACGTGTTTGATCAAAGAGCGTAACAAGGCAGAAAAATTATACAACCTCGCCATTCTTAACGTTATTCGTTTGTACTTTTCAGCAAATCAAGTTTGCCACATTTATATCGAGTGTTTATATTGATTAACATTACATGCTCCTCCAGTTTCCTCAATGAAATTTTCTCCCTTCTTTGTGAAAGCACGAACGCGAATGTAATACACGATTCGGTTTGGCAACGTTCTGCCGATTGAATAAAGGATAAAATAAATCGTTAAACCGAATGTATACACTTGAAACTCGTTACAGTGCGGACGAATTTCATACACATACAGACACACGTATATATCGAAGAATCTGTAGTATCTGAAAAGTGGCAAATTTCGTTGATCGCATAATGCAGCTGTCTGTGAAATTTTAATTTCAAACGTTTGTAAACTTATAATTGGATATTTCTTTTTTCCTTTTTTCCTTTTTTTTTTATCGTACAGAATTTAACGAATCATCGTTCCGAATAGTCGATTTCGTTTGCGTACGATTGACAAGCCTCTGAATTATGAATTCCTCACTTTAGTTGTGAAGTTTTTAACAAATCGCGCGTAATAATTGATAAGAAAAATCGACGGCGAATATTTTCCATTTGCAAGCCTTTGCGCTCGTTTTTACAGAGAAGCGTCAGAATGAACACTTTAATGGATTATGCGAAGCAAAGCCTTTAATTCGTCGTCATTTTCGTTGCCTGGCTACGTGTTTTGAGAACTCAAATGAACGTTTACGCGGAGAAACATCGATTCGAGTTCATTCGCAAAGTCGGCAGACGCGTGAATCTCAATTTGTTTGTTCGTCCCTACGGACATGCTTCCTCTACACATATGCGCCGGCATTTACATAAGGCAGCAAGTAACACTATATATATATACGTGCCTATATGCGCATAATACTTGATTCGTTTTCACAACAGGATAAATGATACAAATGGAACAGCGTCGGAATGGAAAAATATATTTCACCTCGCAACCCGTTCGTGAACACGTAACGATATTTTCCTGCCGGTGGTAAAAATACTTGGTAAAAGTTTAACACGCGATAAAGCCAATTCAGCGACTGCACGTTGCATCCACGGCGGAGGGATAAGAGTGTCTGAACGTAAAATGTAGAAAATGCAGCGTCGGTGACAGTACGGCGATCGGCGATTCCTTTCCTAATTGTCGACGAAAGGTGACGTTTCCATTTCTGAAGATTTCTTCTAGAGCGATCGGTGCAGTTAATATCAAGCGCTTTCCAGCTTTAAACTTTGTCACCATTTTGATTTCGACTACTGCAAATTGAAGAATTTAAATTAAAGAAACTATTTTTAGACGTAAATCTCGCAATCTCGGACTGCATCGTCGTTAAAGAACACTTTCTCCTTGATGGTTACTTATTGCAGCGTGAATAACAGAACGACCAGTCAGAGAACTCCCAGATAGCACGTGTATAACTGTAAGCGTTTCATACACGCAATCCTTATAAAACGTTTATCTTTAACGATCCTATTTTTTTTTCACCGTTGTCTGCTCGTCTCTCGTTACCGCACTGCGTAATGCTCGATTTGCATTGTTTCAAATTTAAAGTTCAGGTTCACGCGAATAAACCCGCAACACGTATCTCAAGGACAAAACGCTTCACCCCCGAATGAACGACGAAAGTCGCTTGAAATTCCTGCGAACGCGCCAAGAACTGAAATTTCCCTTCGTTCGAACGTGCGAATCGTTCCGCTGATAATTGCACGCGCGCTCTCTCGGCCGAGCAATTTTTCGCGCTGAAAAACGCCACGTTTACCGGTTGCGCGTAACGCTCCAGTTTCTTTCGGCCGCGTAATTTCCGCGATCAGGAGCGTTCAGAATTCCCCGCAATTCCAACCAGGTTCCCTGCCTTCATTTTTGTTCGCTCGAGAGGAGTCGTTAAAATGGCACCGAGCGAGGGTGGAACGGTACACGTCGGTATTCGTTCGCGGGGCCGTGGATTGGGTCACGTCACGAAAGGTCTGTCGTCACGGCATGGCTAATTAATCAAGCTTTTATAGCCGTCGTCAAGTTGAGCCAACATTTCCAGTTTCTCTTGTCCTTCTTCGTACGTTGTTCGTTGCCGACACACAATTACTAAATTATTCGTACCACGATTAAACGCCATTAAACGTTTAAACGCTGCCGCCTTTTCCCAATTTCGCCCCAGTCCTTTTTCTCTTTTCTTTTTCTTTTTTTTTTTTTTCTGTCGAAAATTTTTCGCCGAACAAACTTCTCGTCGTCCGTGAAATAACAAAACGTTTTGATGTGCTGCTCAATCTCTAGATCTACATTTATCATCGTGGTTAATTCTAGGTAGGAAAAATATGCAGCTGCTGTTCGTCGACGTCGAATGAAAAAGATTTCAAATTATCCCGTATAAAGGGCGAAAATAATTTCCTCCGCGGTACCGCTGATATTTCGTTCCGAATGGAATTTTCAATTTACGTGCGAATGTACAACTGCGATAGCTAAGAAATGCTATAAAACCGGCGGCTAGGGGGAGGGGGAGAACACGCGAGACGTATCGGATCGTGCGGCTATTATCAGTTAACACGCATGCGTATATTTCCTTTTTATTCCGGTGCAAGTAGTTTCCCAAAGAACGAGGCAGTAAATCATAAAATGGCGAAGCTGATGAAACGCATTTCGAAATGCCACCCCGGGGAATAAACGAGACGACGTGTACTAGGAGATCAATATTTCCAATATATTACAACAGCGAATTGCGGGGCACTCACATATATATATATATGTACACACACACAAACTTTTATTTATTTTTCAATGGAATTTCCCGATGACTTTTTGCCACTTCCAATATATCTAGAAATCATTGTCGCCGCAACAATGTGCAAATACCTTGAAATTTCTCCGATTTGTTTTAAACGTTGTCGACGTAATCGTGACAATCGCGTCTCGTTACACTGTCAGTGAATTTTCGAAATGTTTCGCGCAACGCGTAAAAGCAGCATAGACGTGAAAGTTTTTTCAAAGTGTATATATGGCCTTGTACTCGAGTATACATTTGTGAAAAGTAAATTCTGATTTACGTAAAATTCTCAAAATGTAATGCAATACGTACAATATTTAACATACGAGGTTCTAATTTTTGGATTACACCGAAATATGAATTTACGTACAAAATCCCTAATTTAGTAAGAAAGTAAGGGAAATTATCTGGTACGATTATTACTACTAACGAAACAGAGATCCTTGTCTTTGATCGTAAGAAAATGTTCGTGGCGCGAACGATACTTTCGTGAACTGTAATTCGACAAAAATGCCAGACTGAACGATAGACGATGGGTTCTCCCTCGATCGCGCGAGATCGAGCCAATGAAGATCTAACGCAGAGTGTAACGCGACGTGGCGTAATACAGCGTATTTGGTCCGGATCCGGGTTAGGCCATGAATATACGAAGCAGTTTCAGCTGAGTCAATATATCATCCTCCATCTAGTTGTAGAACTATTCAAGGAAGAAACGAGCGATTTTCGCGCTGCCCGTACAACCGTACGAACGGTGCACCGAGAGCGTTTTTATCGCTTCGAGCATTTCTTCATTCTACTATTCCCAGTGGAAGTGCACGCCCGACAGGCAATTCGTGAATGGTTTCAGAACGGTTTCAAATTTTGCTTGCAATATATCAAGGTACGTGTCGATACGCTTCTTTATTTGCCTTTTGATGGATGAAAGACACGGTTAAACGAATGTTCAAAACTCTCGGTAGCAGCGCAATTATTTAACGTTGGAACCAACGATGACTGGAGTAGAAAAATTAGAGTAAATGAGACGAAGATGTCGGAATGAAACAGGTTTTGATATTCTCGACACTGACATAGGTAGAAAATGAAACGAATTCGAAATTAAATATTAATTTCATTCGCCTTTACGCGCTGACACGATTCTGACGTTTAGATAAATAAAAGTCTTGGGACACATTTTATTTTTGACGTTCAGCATTTTATCTGAGTTGCGCGTATTTTTAACATAACTAGTTAACTTTCACATTTCGATTTTCTGTTGTGTATTACTTTTCCAGTTTTGAAATAGATAATAACAATACTTGTTTAAGATTTCTGAACAAGAGTGTACGATCTTTTTGTATCACCTTTCCACGTCGAAATTTGAAAAAAACTTCGACTGTGGTGCTCGCGGAGACACAAGATCGCAAGTTTGAGAAACAAGAATTATTTGCAAGGGCGGCGTGTAAATCAGCGGGGAGTATAGTTAAGAATAAGTTGGCGCGGTTGGTTCAACGTTTATATCGATTTCCTGAGAACGAACGCATTAACGGGAAACCGCGAACGCCTAGTCTCCGAGGAGGAATGTGGCTACCGCGTTCTGCCAACGCAAATCCCTCGATTGTCTTCCTCTCTGTCTGATAACAAGCCCGTCGACTACTCGTCTGCGTCCATTCCTTCTCTTGAGCGTCTTTCTGTTCGCTTTGGTCTCCTGCACTTCATCGAGGCTCCCTGACTCCTAAATTTCCTACCCTTTAGTAATAATATATTTGTCCCCTGGGTGTCGCTGAAGAAACCCTCGCCCTTCCAAGACCTTGAACGCGCAACCATTATCTTATATATATATATATATGTATGTATGTATGTATATAACCGAGCTTCCTTCCTGGCCGTTTTCGGACCACCCGAGCCGCGCTCTATCTCGGGCTACGCTTATTCTTTCAAGATTTCACGTCCGGAAACAAACTTTACCCCTGGCACACGCACACTTTAATTATAACGCTTTTCTTCGAAGTTAGACAAAAGGAACAGAGCAGACGGCAGGCTAAAAAAAAAATGAACAACGTTTGCGCGGAAAGACCGCAGGGGAAAGACGCGACGAACAATTTTAAAACTTCTGTACTGCTTAAAAAAAAAATCTACTCTCGATTAATCCTGATCCTAATGTCGTTGGACCTTGACACAGTAGCCTGAAAGCGAAATCCAAATAAAAAGATAACTTTACGCAGGATACATTCTACGTGTAAATTGCAAAAATACGTCTCTCGTCGCGTTTGTAGAAATGTAAATTTGCAGGAACGTACGAAATCCAACGATGAACTGGACTTCGTAATTTGAGAACGTTGAAACTTTAAATAAAGTTCGAAATATCAGTGGATCGTCGTGATCGTTCGAAATTTTTGAACGATCGTTCTTCGCATACTGCTTTGACGCGCGCGATTTAGAAAGATGTAAGACGACGGGTCAAGTGTACCCGAATCAGTAACTCCACGCCTCTCAAGTGTACATAGAGAAAGCCAGCACGATGTAAGCAAATATGTACAGTAATGCAGTTGTTTCCGAACGCGAAACTACGTGATCGTTAGTGGATACTGCGAATTCTGTAAATTGCTCTCTCAAATTATGCAGAATTCGTGTACTTTCCTGCTTTCCAAAATCTGCATATTTGCTCGCTGTAGTCCGACTGTTTAACATCTGTCTTTACGTACATACACGGAAACGGATTTCATTCTCCTGCGGCGCGCCATCAAAATTTGAGAAATTTCAAACTGCGCAACAGCACTTTCGCGTAAATGGGACGACTTCGTTCCCGCGCAAACGTGATTAAATAAAATGACACGCAGACGTTCGAAAATCTTCGCTCTCCGATTTGCTAAGGAATTGCCTCGTTGAAATTGATCGATCACAGCTACATCTTACAGGCTACGCGTTAGACTGCTAGTTCCGAGTTATAAGCTCGAGCAGATAGTCCCTCCGATTGATAGTCTCTTGCAACGTTATATATCCTTACATCACTTTAAACCGATGCCCCATCTGGTCGATCCTTTTACAGAGTATTCCACTCTTCCTCCCCTTCATCAATTCTCTTTAACTTTGAAGTCACGAATATCGTCTAGGGGTTGGAAAGTCCCACGAGTTATCGTCCGTAGGTACCGCGTAACTAGTGATACCTACTGGGACTGCTGTCAAGCGCGTTGTTTTTCGAATCTGCACCAGCAATCCTTTCGGTAATTGCTTGTTTGTTAGCAAGAATTGAACCACCAACTTTGTGCCAACCAAGATCTTTGCCCATGTTCCGAGGAATAACTAACTGATTCGATGCTCGAGATCAAAATTGTTAAATTACCGTTCATCAACGTAATTTCGAAATATCTTCAATAATATTAACAAACTTAAATAGAAATGAATTAATGAGAGACACAACTGGTCAAATTTTTCGTTTCTGTGATATTGTTTGAAAAGTTTATATCGTAAGTGTTCCGTCGTGCAACATTTCGAACGAAAGAAGAAAGGAACGCGTTGAAAACTACCGCGCTGAGAAGGTGTCGTCGAGCTGGCCAAGTTCATTCCCGAGGCTTTGTTAAACGGGATTGGTACCGAACCCATGGGACATGCTGGCCTAGAAGATCTCTATTATGTCAGAGCAGGACGAAATGAGCTTCCTGGGACTTTTCTTCGATTCATTCCACTTCGAAAAACCGATCGTTCAATAGAAATCATTTCAATTTGGCCGTACCAACAACTTCACTGACCGGAATCTTCTCTTTCGCGAGTCGGCTTAATTCAACGTTTCGTACAACGGGGATTTTTCCATATTCCGACTGTCGTGTCGAAAAGAAACTCGTTAACGCGAGATTTGTTGAATTTTCGCGGACAGGCAGATTAACATTTTATTCCTTTGCGATATTGTTCTATTTCTCGGAGAAATTTTTGCAAAAAGTCAATCCTTTCGCGCACCAGTGCGACAGCAATATTGAAGCTTCGAACGCGCCTCTGCCGATAACGATTGATAAACCGGGCATTCCAGATCAGTGCAAACCTTCTCTCGATGCCCGTGACAAACTCCATCGCAGGTACATTGAAAGCGGACAATTCGTACGACGTGAAGATCCCCGACTTTCCAGTTTTCAGTTCCAGCAATTCGTCTTCGTCGTTGATGCTCGAGAACAACAGATTCGTGTTGTTTTCAGTCAAAACACGTTCGGGCAGTATATCGACGTACTTGTTTCTTATACTTTTTAACTCTTGCATTTCTCTATAAGCGTCCTACGTGTTTTTAAACATACAGCATTATTATGTAGTATCATACAGAGGTTTAATCGAATTACGGTTAATAATTGATCAAAAATTCCCCTACTCTCGCAGTAGGGTAACTCTATTGTAATCAACGTAAACTGTCATCGACACTTTTAAACTACCAGCGTTGAATAAAAGATTTACCGCTATTTTACTTCTGAAGCGTCTCTCCTCGTTAAGTTTCCACCACTTGGCATGTGCGGCATTAAACGCACTTTTCGCTTTCTCAAGCTCCGGATAAACATCGGTGCTCAAGCTTTTGTACCCGTAGGCGCCAGCTGCTGGAGTGTTGCCGTCCTTCCCGTAAGAGCTGCCACCCAGAAACCAGACGGTGTACTCTCTTAAAATCGGATACTGCTGCGTACGCAGGTACCAATAGAGCGAAAAGTATAGCGCCAGTTCCTGGTTGGGTCCACCTAGTCCGGGTTCGTCGCAAAGGTTCACGGTTGGTCGTCCACCCAACAGGAGACACAGTCCCAGACCCCAGTGATCTTTCGCGGGGAATATCTCCTGTACCTTTTCGTCGGTCAGAGGACAGACGGGGCTGTCTCTCATTTCCTGAAACATCTCCAGTTTATCGATTTTCCCCTCGACGGCCAGAATCATCAACGAGGCCATTTTAACGTATTCACGAGCAAACTCTCGGATATCCCCGAAACAGGTTGAATTCAATTTCACCGGGAACATGCCCAGCTTGTACGATTCCACGGCCATGCACTCCATCGCGTCCGCGTTACAGGCGATCACGTACTCGTGAACGAATTTGTACTTTTTATTCGCGTCCAGCTGCTTGTCGGCGGCCATCGCCCACGGAATTGTCTCTTCCACTAGCTCTCGCACGCTCAAGGACACTCTGCTCAGCAGTCCGTATTTCGCTAGTATCGCGAGAGCTTTCTCGCCTTTCGGATCGTACATGCACGGCCCGCCTGATAGCTCGGACATCGGCTCGGCAGAAACGTCCGACGTGATTAAAGTTACGACTCTTGCGGGGTAAGCGATTCGGGCTAGATCGCCTCCTGCATTGAAATTCTTTCTGTAGCTCCGCATACTTTTTACGTATTTAACGCTATAAAGGCCGATATTTCGCACAACCGTGCGTGTAGCTTTTTGTGAAAGTACCGTAAAATGGGGATAGAAGTGAGAACAACTTTGTTACGTTGTTATGAAAAAGTTCTAAAGACTGGTACACTAAAAAAATTAAAATAAATAATAATAAAAATTATATTTTTAAATATACACGTACATATTTAATGATTTTCTTTCACGTGGTAAGATTCAAAACATTTCCCTAAACGTACCTAAATTTTGTAAAGTACCAAGGATACCTTGCAAAATTTTTTCCCTGGAAAATAAAGTAAAGCAAAGTAGTAAAATATACCGTATTTGTGTGTCAGATACTTGGGATGGATACATTTCTTTTAAAATGTTGCAACAAACATTCCCTTTTATGGCGCTAAACAGGTTTATAACAGCTAAAGTTTCTAGCGATGCGAGATATAAAAATTCTGCTATTTTTTTCTTTTTCTTTTTTTTACCTGTTTAAAAACCTTCGTTAGAATGCGTACAGAATTTTCAATATCTGCTTCCCTGACGATGTATGACATCAATTTGTTTTAAACGAACGTTAGAACTGGAATCGCCATTTATCGGCTGTTAACCATTATTTTTAACAAATGGCGTACAATCGCGATGCCAGTCTGTACAGTGTTAATATCTACTTTCCAAGTATCTAACATCGGAGAGCCTCTCCTTTTTTTTTGCATATTTTTTTTTAGGATATTTTATCCTAATCACTTAACGCGATAAAGAAGGATAAATACCTCTAATCGCGGAAAGCTTATTTCTCACGGTATTTATCTCTTCCGGAGTGGCTTTCGCAGCTCTCAACCTATTCAACACACGGAGCTTGTCCCTCAACGTAATAGTGTCTCGTGGGAGACAAAGAAGGTCATCAATTCCTTGCGAGAGCATCACGATCAGCAAATCCCTTTTCTTCAATCTTTTACAATAATTTACGATCCTTCTAGTGGCTAGCACGGACTTCTCGTCCGCGTGTCCATCGGTCCCGGCTTCCACGTACGAGATTCGACTGTTCAAGGGGGGGAACGCCTCTGGAAAGCTCCACATCATGAAAATGGATTTACGCGGCACCACCACCCAACCTTTCCTCAACTGTTTGCCGACGATTCGCTCGAACGCCGAGCTCATCGTCACTGCCTCCTTTCCCCAGCCAATGATATGCAAATTACGTTGCAGCCTGTATTTAACGCCCTTGATCGACAAAATTGATCGACCGTCGTACTTTATTTTCTCCGGTAATATCACCGACGTGTACACGCACCTGATACCAGTCTCGATAATTTGACTCAAGTCGTTGCGAATCTGCGGCGAAATGTAAATTCAACGTTCTGTTAAACGTGAGTTTCATCGTCGTTTCAAGTCTGATTTTACAAGCTCGAAACCTGTAACATGATCTTCTCGCTCCCTATTTTCTGGCCATCCCTAATCGCTTTCTGCCTCTCCCTCTCTTCTTTATTCAAACGTGCGTTTTGTATGAGTATCTTGTCCTTTCTCCTATTTTCCAACGAAAGCCTGATCCTGTCTATTACCTTTTGTCTTTTCGCTTGCACCACTGCGACTCTCTTGGCTCTTTCCTCTTCGACAACGGGATCGACATACCGTGCCTTCCGTTTCCTTGGTTTTCGTAGTTTGACTGGTTTTGCCATGTTTATCGTCGAAATTTATGTTGTATCTCCATGTTCATTATAGGACACTGTTACACCGCGACTAAACTTTATCGCAACTTTTATCTACATTTTAGAAATGTTAGAAACGTTTTTGGTTAATTTCGTGGTGTTGGGTTATTGAAAGTTCATCTCAATGAAATTAGCTACTATCCGTGGATAAAGTTGAAACGTTTCAACTATCGACAAACGATAGGATAGGCGCGCGTAGTTCAACAGTTTCTTACGTCCTCTGCAATTTATTGCGGCGAACGCGGGAAGTACATTCTCACAGAGCTCAATCGATACGCAGCGAAGGCACTTCGTCTGTGCCACAGTTACCGACCTTATAAAACTTTAACGTTTCTAAAACGACATCGAGCTAAGAACTACGCAACCTACAGTTTAGATTGTGCAAATTTCTTTCCTTTCTTTATTTCGTGGTCTAAACTGAACTG
>KQ435762.1:130010-141934 GCA_001276565.1 Melipona quadrifasciata | reverse complement strand
ACAAATACTTAGGATATGCGTATCTTATTATTATATATTAAGCTTGTGAAGAAATGCTCAGAAGAAGCATGCACATGGGAAATAAAAAGGAAACACAGATATGCATGCATAGCATATTAAACAAGGTAACATCCCTGAATTGTTCTTTCTGCTTCTAAGATAGAGCTTGAAGGTTTCACAGTACCTAATGAATAATGCAAAGATTCAGTTGTACAATGGTCAGAAGGGATGTTGCATTGTTTTTATTGAGCCATAGGATTGGTTGGCATTAGCCCAAAGAAATCAAAGTAAAAAATCAATGAAAAATACATTTATGCATTCTATAATCTTTAGTCCTCCATACTATATTAGTTCTAATTTTTTTTTTTTTTTTTTTTTTATTAAAAACACATAAATAACGTAACTGTCATGGAAAAAGTAATTTACATCATGACAGAAGAAAGAAAGAAATACTTAATCATAAATACTTACAAACACTGTATGAAAATTTTATTTTCATAAAAAGTTCAATTACATACATATTTTCCATAAATTAAGTTCAGTGACGAGTATGGAAAAAAAAAGAATTAAACAACACATGCAAACACAACTTACCAGTCTTCTGAATGTGCAAGAAAACGATGACATCGTGACCATTGATGTCAAACTGGAAGGTATCGTTGGTAAACACGTCGTCGTAACCAAGGCTCCCTTGAATACTATGCAATCTAAAAGCAGGATGTACCGAGAGCAGGCCATTTTTGTCGAATTCGACGGAGACGGAAGACAAACCGGACCCGGGACCAGCAGATAGACCCTCAGACAATCTCACGGACTCCTTGATCTCGCGGCTCGTCAGAGCGCATACGTGATCGGGACAGAAGTAGCCGAGATAAATGATGCCCGTGAGCGCGAGAAACAAACATATTCCTACAACGCTACGTAACCGAGTCCTCCGTGCTCGTGACTCCATCGTCGCGGACCTCTCGCATAAATCGTCCTCTACCAGGACCGAGAGTTCGCTAACGCCTTCTTCGCTTGACCGTCTGCCCATTATCGCGCCCCATGTTTTTTTTTCACCACTAAAGACACCGCGTACCGCTCGCTGATGCGGTCTGACCAAAACTACTCTCCCAGTGAATGTCGGCCATGACAGATACTCCGTATCCCTACCACGCGCCTCCGTCGTACAGTCGTCGCCCGCCGCGGTTCTCTTACGGACATTGTCTGGTATTCGTCTGTAACAGTTTCTCTTGTTAAGTGAAGAGGGGAGATCGAGAGTTTATTTAAAAGTGTGAACCCACCAAGTGTATACGGTTGCAACTGCCTATGTACGCATACTTACACACTTTACCACTGTGCGTCTATTTAAAGCAGTCTTTTGTCTTTTTGCGTCGAGAGTTTCGAGTAAGTTTCACAGCTGCGTAATAAACGGTCATTTTCAAAGACGATAATAATTACTGTTGTTATTCTTTCGTAATTCTCTGCTTTTTACAAAGAAAATTCAAATATTTCTGTACATTTCATCTTTTACGTGTCAGATATGTAACAGTTTTATTAAAGTTAATTTGAAGGAAATATTAATAAGGATATATTAATTTAACAACGATACATTAATTTGGGCATCTTATTATCACATTAATTTGCATCGTATACATCTTATACTTTAATTTTATACGTCCTGTATATAATTGGACGTCTTTATTGCTGTTCTGATATGTATTTAATCGTTTATATTATTTAAACATTGTTACTACGAAGGTTGTCGAGGTTAATAAGTTTTGAGTATGTAAAAATTCAAAATTATCAATATATTGGCTTCGCGCCTTTTTTCAAACGGTTTGAAGTGAGTTGCATTACGAACGAAAGTAGTCGCATATCGCATCACTTTGGATCGTAGTCGCGTATTATAACCTAATTTCATCTGTCAAAATTTGTGTCTTGATTTATACATGTAAATTGTTATTTATACAAGTTTGTTGTGTAAGTTGAGATTATATTTTTGGAATTCTTAAATTTTTACAGGTAAGTGCTTTATAAAATTATAATACTTATTGCGAATCTTTTGAAATTAGTTGTATTTAAATCAATATTTGAAACAATCTTTGGTTTAATTATTGGTCATATAATGATTATTGTTTAATAATATTATTAATAGTATTACTATTATTGTTTAATAATAATACAGTGAAAGTAATTATGAATGCAAAGTTAAATTTCATTCTATAAAAGAGATTGATACATTAACAGAGATAAGTATTTTTTTTTTTAATTTCATTCATGTAAAGCACATTAATTAGCCTAACGTAACAAGTAATTCATTGATGGAAATAAATTCCATGGTGATCTTCTTTTTAACAGTTAGAATGACGACCATTGAATTGCTTGAGAATAGGATTGCTGAATTGGAAAAGCAAATATATGGACTTGCAAAGAAAGATGAAACTAATGATAATTCGTTGGAAAATCCTATAGTTGATAATATTTTACACGTAAATACGCTAATTTCATCTGCAATGTCAGGACGAGAGAAAGCAAATCTAATGATAAAACGATTACCAGAACTAAATAATTATTTAGATCCAATAATTGAAAGTTCAGAAATACCTATAGAGGCCAAAGTTCAATTGTTACTAGCTATGGCACCAGAAATTAAGCAGAATTACGAAATGTTGAAACAGATGCAAGAACTAATGCCTGCCTTAGAAACTGATCACTTAAAAAATGTTCCAGAATTGACAAACAAACTCAATGATCTGAATCTGTCATACCTTAAGTTATACGAGGATTCTCAAGGATTAAACAATCGTATAAACGAAGTCTTTTCCAAATACAATGAAGTAATAACTAGTATCTCTAAATCGTTAATCACTATAGATGCCGTTGTTGCAGCAATACCCAAAAAACAATTAGATTAAGGATTTATTGTATAAATAATATATTTACAAAAAAATTATTATTTATTACTTTATGAATAAAGTTATTTATATTTAAAATGAAACAACTTTGTATTCATTTAAAATACATTTATTTTTTATCTTAGCATATAAAAATACTTACGCATTCATCAGTGACTATGCATACATAAACATATTTTATTATTGTGTCTTTTCGTAACAATGTATTTCATTAAAATACTTATATATTATATACATTTATCCTATCTATATCTTAACTTACTTCTCATCGTTCATTTCAGGAATCCTTTTATAGGATCTCTGAGACAAACTGTTGATTGAATAATTGGGTGTATTTATTTGATGGTCTCTCCATTCCAATAAATATTTTCATATTGCTGTTACTTTGTTCAGATAGAAAACGAATTTAAACGATTCATGCGGACAATACACTAATCAGTAACACTACACCCTATATTAATATTTCTCTGACATAGTAGACTGTAAAGTGCGTGTCAGCATAGTTGTCACATGAAACCTGTTGGATATTCAGCAGAGTAAACGAGCGTGTTAAACATTTCACGTCTTTTCATACTTATAGAACAGCATTCTTGAGAGACCTAATTCGCTAAACTTGTAAAACAAAAAATCTCTTACAATGTTAAGCATATTAAACAGTCGCTTTATACAGTATTTACAAACTCCTTAATTGTAAATATCGTGTATCGCCAATTATGTATCTGTGTCATCATTTTTATTTTTTACGAGCGCAAAAACTCATCACGGAATATTGCAATACCCGTTAATTGGCATCGTTAGAGACAGAGGGGAAAAACTTGTTTGCGATTCAGAATATGTTTTCATTATGCAGAACGAATTATGGCCGCGATCGCATTATTATCCGTCAAACACGTTCTTTGCATTTAAATAGGAACATATCGTTTGAAAGATACAGACGAATATAAATTAAGTACGTAGGTTTTCGTGTCTTATGAATTTCAACAGGAACTTCAACGTTCAATCTGACAGTTCCTCTCCGGTGAAAATTTTTGTTATCTCTTTGTTCGTTCCGGCATATCGTTGTGGTCGATTCGTGTTAAATCGAGTTTAAAATTCATCTAATTCTCGCGTATCCTCGTGAAAAGAACGGAACGACATTTATTAGCACTTTAACTTTGCGTTTGCAAAGCGGGCACGGAGTTTCGTAACCAAGATAACGCTGGTTCCACGCTAGAGTAAATTGCCGGATGACCTCTCGAGCATCTGCTGTGGTGACTGAGCAGCCCTTGAATTTCCCATCTGACCGATCCTCCTCCGGTTCCACACATTAGAGGTGCTCCTTCGTCATTCTGGAAGAAAAAGGAAACAGGAGAAATTAAGAGAGAGGGTTAGAAGTTAGAAGTTGTAACGTGCATGGGTCTCTGGTCTAGTCGAAATTTTATATACTATAGATTTTGTATTTTAGATTGAGTATTTAATTGTATAATAATGGGACATTCCATTATTCAAAGATCCAACGAATATTTTATTCTCTTTTTGTTAATACGAGGAAATTAAAGATCTTACGTAGCAAGGTCCTTTATTCGTATCGGTGAATCCGGCACATATATTATCCTTTGTGATAATTCCTGCGTAGTGGCTGGTTGCATTACACTTCTCAGAGTCCAACGTTGGCAATGGTAGGAAATTCAAATATTTTTGTAAATCCATTTCGCCATTCACAGAGAATCCCCATCCTGCCATGACGCATATTTGTCTTGGCTAAAATTCATTAAAAAATGTGTACGTGTATGTATATTTTAAATAGTTCTTCATCTGTATTTTCACATATTTTTAAATATTCATAATGCAAACCTGAATAGGATGTTTCGGAAGACAGACTGCGCTAACGTTTCTTGAGAAAGTCAAAGGCTTCTCGAGTTCCACCAATACGATGTCATTGTTGTATAAAAATTGGTTATATTTCACTTGTGGATAGGGAATGATGTTCTTCACGGGATGTGCTTTTAATAAGTTTTCACCGGTAAAAAGTTGCCATACATTGCTTTGCTTATATCTAAATAAAATGAAAAATATATTTTTTAAACTTTCTCCAAGATTTCATTTTGAGTTGAATCTTAATCTTTTGACTTCAAAATCTTCAGAGACTGGAGTCGAAAGATTACTTCTAATAATATTAATTTTTCAGAATAAAGAGAAAGGTTTGTGACTCCTTTCCAACGGGCTAATCAATTAATTTCTATTATAATTCTATTCTTTAATATTATGGTTGTAGTAGGAAATTCGAAAGGTTCATTTATTATTTTCTCTTCATTGTTTTCCATTTGGATTTTATAGTTTTATAAAATTTAGAGAGTGCATTATTGCTTGGCACATTGGACCTGCACTTACCTATGAGTACAGGAATAACTAGCAAGCACGTGCATAGGTCCCAAAATACTCGCCGTGCAAGCAGCACCGTGTTTAGGTTCCTTTAGCAAAGCCACGCTGGACCATTGTCCTTCGCTGGCTGGAGTTCCACCAACCAATCTGGCAGTTGGTCCTTCGCCATAGTCAGAACCGCAAGAAAATTCTTGGCAAGAGACTTGCACGACCTTCTCGGAGACGCAGAGCTCCTTCTGTTCCAAATTCGTGACCAACGGTGCACGGTGACTCGGGTTCGACTTTAATCTGAGTATCTTCTGGGTTTTGTTCCACCTCTGGAATTCTGTGCTCTCAGAACCAGCGAATCCTAGAGATTGGCAGTAAGAGTTGCTAAATTCTTCACTCCATCCGTCGGAGCACACAAGACGATACTCGCCGTTGTATTGTCTGAAAATGATAGTGTATTCCATTTAATTCATTAAATCTAGTCCCTTAACTTATTCGACGATAATGTCTTTTTTAGTTGAACTGATACGAAGAATAGATGGATCAACGAGGCAGTTGAAAATTCTCGATTGAGTTTAGATTTGTGGAATTAAGTCTTGAAATAAAATTTCGAAATAGATTCAATCAACTTATTTTATTTATGGATATAAAGATATTAAGAAAGAGATTGACAGATTGCTCTTGGATAAGAATGGACGTAGATGAACTGGTCTGAAATTTGAAGAGAGAAAGTGATAGGACTTTTTCCAACGCTTCAAATAGCAGAAAGATATTGTGGCTCCGTTGGAATCTAACAAATTAAACTTTAAATCTCAAACAAGATTTATTGAAATCAGAATATTTTTATGAAATTGGAAGAATCTATTTATTGAATTTAAAATATTGAGAAAATCAATTCTTCAAATTTTCATCCAATTTTAATTTCGTACCTTATTTTTAGCAAGGAACTTTCTTCAAATCCTTGAACATCACTATTTTCCGTGTCATCTTCCTGCCCATCCAAAGATGTTTTCTTCATAGTCACGTTCGCCATTAAACAGCCCCATTCGTCAGAATGATCAGGACAATGTTCTATTCCATCGCACACCTGATTTTTCGGTATACATCCGCCTGTTTGACACTTGAACTGGTCAAGAGCACAGTCGCATAATTTCTCATCTTCCCCATTGGCACATTCGTCGATTCCATTGCAATGCCACGTTAACGGTATGCACCATTTCTCCGTTGGACAAAGATACTCGTCGTTTCCGCAACTTTCGGCACAGTTGTACTCGTCTCGGTGATCTTCACAGTCTGGACGACCATCACATTGCCAGATACCCGGAATACACCTTCCTAAAATTAGAAATAATTATCGGAAAAAATTAGAAGAACTCGTCTCTTTGTTATATATTTATTTCGTGAATTTCTTTGATTCGGTTTTTCTCAAATTTCGGTTTTTAAAGGAGAGGAAGTGAATGAATTAATTTTGGAAGAGTTTAAACTTTAACCTTTAGATTTGAATTAAAAATCATTACATTTATTGTACCTGTTCCCGTGAATTTTGTTCAAATTCCTGTTTTAAATGACTCACAGATAAAAGGAAATAAGAAGTTTCGGCTGCGATTCTAATTTGGATTCTAGTTTAAATTCCATCCTAATTTACCGTTTGTTTTAAAATAGATCTCAGAGTAAATACGATACTTGTGAAACTAAGTAGTAGGTTGCTAGTTTAATAGATAAGATAAATAGTCATGACTAATTAAAAACGCATCTTGTACCGTGAAATAAACTAAAAGATGAAGCAATTTGCTCAAACGATAATTAGTGACACCGATAATCCATGCTAGAGAGGAAACATCTCGTTCGATATTATTAAAATAGTCTTCGTTTCGTTACGAAATCAGTATTGAATATTAAATGAGAACTCATTAAGCCGATATCATGTCAAGTTTTTCCTTTCACTTTTTTCCATCGATAATTGTCATTTTAATTTGCATGTCTAACGATCCTTTACGTAAATGTCCAATATGTGAATACATATTGGAATAAATTGAGCTTTTCATTTCTAGTTGTTAGATTATTTGAAAAATTGAATATTGTATTAAATAATATGAGCATTGTTTTTATATATCGTTGCCTATTTCCCAATTGTTTTTCATGAAATCCAATATTATCTTGGCAAGCTCCAATATTATCTTCAATTTCTTTGAATTTCATTTCGATTATATCTTTCTTAAAATTAACTGCTACAAATTTTTCGAATAGCTCAATTTTATTACAAATCTTATTTCACTTGCGTTATACTTTGATTTATTGTATAAAGTACTAAATAATGTGTCGATGCTTACAATTGGACTACGAATATATAATTTATACGTTTGTAGAAAATTTAAAAGTGTAAAAATATTCAAAATTCCCGCAATGCAAAAATACACAAAATATCCAAAGTAAATTGCTGACAATATGATACTTAATGCGTGGTATACCTCATTATAATAAATATTAATAAATGACAAAATTTAGGAAAATGTGTCTTAAAAACTCACCACTGGGACATTTAAATTCATCAAATTGACACTTCCATTCCTCGCAGTTCTTTTCATCGCTTCCGTCGTCACAGTCGACAATTTTATTGCACACCAGGTCCCGCTTTAGACACTGACCGCTGAAACATTGGAAATTTCCTGGACAACCTTCCTCTTCGCAATTCAATTCGTCCGAACCGTCTGAACAATCATTTTCAGAGTCGCATTTCGCTGATAGCTTGACACAGTATGCACCATCCCTGGACGTTCCATTGGCACACTGAAACTGGCCAGCTGTACATTTCGAGAAAACACTGTTTTGGGGCAGATCGAGGAAAGAAACGTCGATGTGGCTGGTGCTCTCCACCACCGCGTCTGGTAATTTTGTTTGCGTGGACGGTGGAACAGTCGTGTCAGTGCTCTGTTTCGTAACGTGATTTGCTTCCTGCGCAATCGATGCTACGGACGATTGAATCAAAGGAAACACCGAAGGCTGCGAACCAGCCTGATTCAATTTTCCATCTAGTTCAATCACTTGTCCCGGTTCCATCTCTATACGATCTTCGTTACGTGGCTGTACGCTGACTATTGGCTTTTCTGTCGTAAAATCTACGCTCGATCGATGGGTATGGAAGTTTCGAAGAACCATGAAGGGCTCTGTGACAGGTTCCGGCTCTATGATCTTTTCTGAAACTGGTATGAAGCTAGGATACTTTTTCGAACTGTCTGGAACCGTTATGCTGATTTTGTCATTAAAATTTTGTCTCTCGTTGGAAGAGACCTCGGGGGTTTGAACGTTTGTTTGGTTCGAGCCGGTGGTCGTTTCGATGATTTTCAATCGTGGAATAGGGACAGAATTTCCTTCCATATTGGCGTTTATATTTGTTTCATTCTGGTTTCCTTCTCGAACGTTATTGTTTTCAGTAACCATCTGTGGTACCTCAGTAGAGAATACCGTAGCCGGTTCTGGAATCTCTGTTACTGTATTCTCATCCTCATCTTCCAAGCCCAATTCTTTCTCCTTCTTATACTTGTACTTGTCAGTGATCTTCTTGTCTACTGATTTCTTTTTCACTTCTGTACTCTTCTCCAATGGAATCACTTTCAAGTCCTCTTCTGATAATTCTCCTACATCTAAGTCAGACAGCACAGTCTTAGATGTAGTGGTGACGAAATGCGTTCTGTAATCGAATCCTATAGGTACAATGTCATCTTCCAATATTTCAGTGACTGGTCTAACATCCTCTGTAGTGCTGGAACTCTCAGACATCTGTTTATGTGATTCTGTCGCAGTCACAGTTTCGTTGGAAATTGAAGGAACAGCTTCAGACGTCGAACTCTGTGTTACGTTTCTCTGCATCTCGTTTTCTTCTATGTTCATTGTTGTGACGTTTTTCTCGTTTGCATTGTCCAGCAGTGAAACATTTGGTCGCAGCCACGTATTATCAATAACTTTGTTACCCAGGTGTTCAACTGCACTAGTCACCAAATCATCAGTAGTTTTATTCTGAACATTTAGTTGTTGTCCTGCGTTAATTAACAAGTCTTCGGTTGAATTATTATTCACTCCATCGAGAGTAGTGTTCGGAGAATCCTTTAGTTCGTCAGAACGTACATTCTCGGAATTGCTATTTTTCACTTCAGGTTTCACTGTGGAGGTGGTCAGTAATACATCACTTTCAGTAGTTTGCAGTTCTTCTGGCAGTATTGGTACCTGAGCAGTGGTTTTCGTCTCCATTAACATCGTGTGAGTCGTTGGTATCTGAACTGTCGTTGTATCCTCTGTACTGACACGAGCACTATTCTGACCCTCTGTGCTATTGTCTTTCCGAGGATTCTCCTCAGTCACAGTCGTACTTTCAATTTTCTCAGTCGTGGACATTTCTTGCTGTATCTCCAATGGTAACACCGGTATCTGCGTGGTCAATTTCGCGTCCTCTGCATGCTTGTCCGTGACGCTTGCGATTGTGGTCATTGTATCTTCAGTGTCATTCGTCGTAGCATTCATTTTATCAATTTTCTTGAACAATTTCTCACCCTTATCTATGAATTTTTTCGATACATCCTTGATTTTCTTTCGTACCTCTGAATCGTCTTGCTGATATCCCTTGGGCAAAGTGTCATCGGTTATATCATTGTAGTGATCTTCCACAGCATTTTCTTCGGGTTTCTCAGAAGTAGTAACATTGTTTATAGAATCTTCCAATTGTTTTTCGTCCCCTTTCGTCGGAGTTGTGCTAACTGCGTTAGACTCTGTTGTCGTTTCTGATTTATTCTTATCCGCATTATTCGCAGTAGTTTCGGTCTCTTTAAATTGTTCTTCCAATGGAACCACTCTCAACGCCTCTTCGTCTTCTTCGGAACTTTCTCTACTTTCCTTTTCGTTTACAATATCCTCTACATCCTTAACAGCATCCTTATTCATATCATAGCTATGCAGTCCATTATGAATTCCAGTCTCTGTACTATTAACTTCAGTAACCTCGAGCCCATCATTCTTAAATCCACGACCAACTTCGTTCTTTTCCTCTTCCTTATCGCCGGAATTTTTCACATCGTTCAGAGAATCTTTCGAGTCAGTCTCGTTCGCATTTGGCTTCTTGGAAGACGCCTCTACCGGGGATTTATAAGTAACGACATCTTCAACGTGCCCCTCGAAAGGATTCGGCACATCCTGCTCGTCTTTGTCCAATCTGGGAGCTTTCTTCACTTCCTTCTCCTTTTGAATATCCGGCAAGAAGGGAGACATGTCGTCTGCGTGTTTGTCATAAGTTGAATCGAACTTCTCTGTAGCGTGTTCCACCACGTTCTCAGGAAATACTGCCGGGTGCAATGGATGATTGGTCGAATGATCTAAATTGTCTTCGGAGTGGACTGAATCGCCCGCAGAAACTACGTTCTCTTCCGGACGGATCGTCGAACGGTGAAAAATTGTTTGAACCGCTTCCGTGGAAGATCGAACTTTATTTTCTACGGCTACACTTTCAGGAACAACGGTCGTTGATGCATTGGACGACTGAACCCTTTGTTCGGGGATTAATTGAGGAATAATTGCATGTGGATCATACACTTCTGACGTGTCCTCAGTTTTTGATATCAGCATAATGTGCTCCTCTTCTGTATTGTTTTTAAGAGGCTCTATCAACGGTTCGACGTTGTGACCGAAATTCTTTGGCAATTTGGGGAAAACAGTGGTTGGCATGTGCTCGATAACGTTGGTCTCGTTAGTCTCGTGTACGTGTGACTCTGGTTGAACAACTGAAGAAGCATCAGCTAATACTGAACTTGGGACATTCTGTGATTTAGACTCTTCGTTACTTGCTTCTGTATCGTTGTTTTCCACAACGGTATTCATTTCAGTAGTGTGTTCTAATTTCGTATCTTCTACAAGAGGAGTCGTTTCAGGGATCACAGTGGATTCATCAGAAATTGAAGATTGGGTGCTAGACAGAGAGGTAGAGTTTGATTCTGACGAAGAGTCCACGATTCCAGACTCCTCGTTATTTATGTTCATTGTAGTAGTTTTAACTGCTTCGTCTTGTGCCATGTTAGTCTCAGTGACTTGTTCAGCTTTTGGCGTTTCGTTAGAACTCATCGTTGTCATTTTGCCTTCATTATCATTCTCCATCATCGTTGTGCCCATCGTGGCAACAATTGTTGATTCTGAATGATCCTCGGAAGACGAATGACTTGTCATTACAGCATCTTCAGTATCAGACATCAACGGTATCACTGGTAAGGCTACATCGTCAGCAAGTTTATCATTATTCAACAACGTGGTTTCTTCGAGAATCATTGGTGTTGTGGTTTCCGACTTTTTGTCTGTAGGAACATTAGTTGCAAAGGAATTAACTGAAGAATCTGTTTCTTTCATAACACTGGGTAATTCGGTGGGAGATAACTCGGTAACTGTTTCATTAGATATTTTATTCGTAGTCGTGGCTTCTGTAGAATCTTCTAGAGCATTTTCTGCTGAATCTTTTGGCATCATTGTACTGTTTTGCACTTCGGTAGAATGCTCAATAATAGCAGGCGTATTTTGAGGCTTTTCATCAGTGAAAAATTCGAGTTCTATGACTGATGAAGTTGGTAATTCACGTTCTGTAGCAGTTTCTATTTCCCCAGGTATTAATGTCGATTTTAATGAAGATTCAAAGTCACCGCTAGGGTT
>KQ435762.1:82742-122719 GCA_001276565.1 Melipona quadrifasciata | reverse complement strand
AAAAGTCAATGTACTCTTATTGAGCGACGTCCTTCGCTCATAACTTCGCGTAATATAGGTTCCGTCATACAGAAAATAATTGACATTTCCTGGCGATGGTTGATGGTTAACTTTGCAAGTTAACTTTTATGTAACTAAAGTGCTAGCTTTTTGTGTAAATAATGAAATATCAACCGAGAGACGAAAAGAACGAACGGAAAAAAAAGGAAGAAAATAACCGATGCATTTTATGAATAGTTAGATATCGTTTGATTCTTTAAAAATGAAGACTATTGATTATAAGTTATAGGAAAGTAAAGGTTGGCCCGCTGAAAGTAAAAATACTTCAATTTCATAAAAATTCTATTTTGTACTAGACGGTGTAATGAAGTTGCATCAAATTGATTGAGTTCTTTCGTTTAAATAAAGAAATTCTTATTTTTTATTCGTTTCGTATTTTGAAATGATTTGAAAATCTAGGACAAGCGAGAAATAATGTACAATGTGCTTCCAATTTTTGTTCACATTTCCAGCCAATTATTACACGGAATGCAGTAATTTATTTATTCAGTGAAATTTAAACGGAGAAGGTCCTAAATCTACGATTTCTCCAAGATTTTTATCACAGCTATAATAATTCTAATTTTATCAAACTTCTTTAACTAATTATTTAAGGATACCTTGTTCCAAGTGTGAAAGTATTATACTTCTTCGCAAGCTGGTCACTTGTACGTATGGGGACCTTTCATGCACTTTCTGCGTTTCACCGATCTCGAACAACTTTTTCTTGGCAAACTGTTCGCATTGATGGTGGTGGTAGTAATTAACGATCGAAAGTTTGGCTCGTCCCGATCATACTTGGCAAAATTGTTCGATCAACGGTAATTTCAGCGTAACCGTAATTTCTACTTTGCATGTTCTACTTTTCTTGAAATAGTCCCATGATATCCGATATCTGACAACTTTATCTTTACTGAAATGATACTTTGAAATAACAATTTAGATTCAAGGCGTCCAACAATCTCATTGTGTCACTCCAAGCTGATTTATTGTTCGTCAAACGCGTACGAACGAGATTTACGCGAGTTTGTATTGCCAAATCTCGTCGTTTGCGAAGAAGCTGATGGATCGCTTTGCGTCACGCACGGATTGCGTGCAAAACGAGAGGAAAAATGCAACACGGGCCACAACCACGTGTTTGCTTTTTGTCGCGAAGAATTTTCTCCGTGTCGTACGGTAAAAGCCTGCGGTCTCCGTTTACGTAAATCTCGCTCCTTTCCCGTTTCTTTTCCCTCCTTTCGTCTTTCGCTTCTCTTGGAACATTGCAGAAGTGGAGAAAAAAACGAAAGTGAAGCCGAACGAACGATCGTGGCAACGATAGAAGCCATTTCAGTAAAGTTACACTTTCCAAATGAATTGATCGAAGTATTTCTTTTTTTAATCACTGACAGTGATTTTAGCGGGGGTAACCCAGAAAATCGGGCCGCCTCAGGTGCAACGCTGATGCAACGAAAATTAGCGATTGGTTGATTTGGGTCACGTGATTCTCGAGGGAGCGTGGAATAGACCTCGATTAGGAGTGGCGATCGCGCCTGTAATTTGTTTTGTATCGATTCGAATGTCAATAAAATTTTATGGCAAAAACGTCGTCTTCATTTCCTGGTCAGAACAGTTGCTTCTGGGCCTTTCAGTGAGACAAATCGTACTGGGGTACAAGTCGTGCAGTTTTCTTTTTTTATTGATAGAATTGTTTCTTAGTAAGTTCGAAACGAGACAATTATTTTCAGAATTAAATTCAACCCTCAGAATAATCTTTATTAAAAGAATAATTCAATTACGGTAAAATTCAAGCTTCTTCTTGAAAATCTAACCATTGCCAAAGGTTTCCAAGCTCTAAGCTAAATTGAAAAATTTAAGCTCTCCTCTAATTTATTTGGCAAACTTCAAATCTAATGTAACCAAGTTTACCTTCATTCGGGATAAGATAATTATGGAGTGACAATTTGACGAAACTTTTATTTGATGTAAAATATTCTTCCTTTTAGATTTCGTTCGTTATTAATATCTGATACTTTGAAATTGGTTACTTCACACGCAACAAGACTTTGTCGAATCATCAAGCCACGATAATCCCTAAATCCAGAATCAACCTTCTGCTCGTATCGAACAGCCATAAAATCCACAGTCTGATTTTCATTATAATTCGTAAGTCACGCTGAAAACTAAATTCGAAAAGTCCCAAGAGCAATTGGAAGCGAGCAACGAGTACGGCAAACTCACCATTGATCTGCACGCTGGTCGCGCTGTTGTTCAAGAAACTGGCGTCGTTGTTGTTCCCGTTCCCGTGAACGCCGTTCATTTTCGGCTCGGCGACGGTCTTGTCGTTGCTGTCAGGCAGCTCGATCTTCGTCTCGGTTCTGTAGTGCGGATCGGGGCTGGTGTTTCCGGCCTCCGCGTGTTGCTGCGACGCGAACTGCGTCCGATGATGCCCGTTCTCCACGGGGCCGTCCTCCGTCTTGCGATCGTGGTCCAAGGTCACTTGCTGGTCATCGCTCTGATTCGATTTGCACGCGCTATCGTCCTCGTTCGCGAACGCCGGATTGTCTATACCATTGTCCGCCATCTCGCGATACGCCTCGCTGAAAAGCTGCTGGGCCCTCAGGTGATCACGATCACCCGGTGTCGACTCTCATGCGTCTCGATTCTGTTGGCAAAAAGAAAATTTGTACAAATAAGAACGGCGTGAAAGTAGGTTTTCGAATATTTGCTCGGAAAAAGGAAGACGGCACTATTGGCAGTACTACTTTACCTCCCGTACTATTTTACAATTACTTGTTACCGTTGTTTCATTTTATAATTATTGCATCGTATTGCCAGTGTAAATATTTTGGAAAGAAGTAGTAAATCTAGTAGTAGTTTTTGGTAGAACGATTCGTTGTGAGAAAAATGAGTAGTCTTTGATAGCATTTTCAATTTTATTTGGATTTCTATGAGTAATGTTTTTTGATACAAAATTAAGAGTTAATGCAATTTAATTTAACAATAAGCACACTAAATGTCAATATATTTAACTAGGATATAGGCTACGTTATAACGAGTTAAATTATTCTCACTAAATGGCATTAAATTTGAAGAAAACGACATTACTTGTAGATACTCCGAATACTTTCCGAAAAGTTACTAGTTAGAGTTCGAAGAATCTATTCTAACGTTGCCAGACTGCTTCGGTTCTGGTGCGGTAGGAGATGAAGATTGATGCTGCGTTATAGTATGTGTGAAAAATGTCCGTTTCATCTGGTTGCTGGTTGATTTTTCTTGGTTCTGTTGATGATGCATAGAAAGAAATCGAGTTGCATAAGGAAATCCATTAGCCAGTGGCAGTGATGTAGAGTATGTTCCATTTTGAAAGGTAAAGAACGAAATGTAGTTGAAGATGGAAAACGTACAGAATCGTAATTCATTTACTTTATTTTGGAGTTGTAATCATTTTTCCGCCTCTGATTTCGAGATAACGTGGCTTGCATGTATATTACAGAACACTGCAATCATTAAATATGATACTAATTGTACGTGTAATACCTTGCAGCGTACAGACAAATTTGAACACGTGAAACGACGAAAATTGCAACAAAAGCCTTGGTTGGTGCAAGAACATAAGCTGTGCCGTTTGCAATTTGCAGAGAAACATGTGTAAGAATATATGAATAAGAAATGGCGGAGAGCCACATTCACCAACGAAAAGAGATTCAATTTAGATGGACCTGATGGCCTTCTATTATCGTGATTTACAAAAGAAGCGACCCATGCGAGGCGGCGGTGTAACTTGGAAAGGTATTGGTTACTAAAGTAAGATGGAAATAAAATTTATTATAAAAAAATTGAATAGTACAAAGTATGTTGAAACGATTGACGAACAAATTAACAGGTACGCGACACGAATTGCTGGAAATGAGTGTATCTTTCAATGTGATAACGCGGTCGTGCACACCGCGAAAGCAGTGAAACAATACCCTTGTATTTGTGAAAATTCGTGTTTTAGAATGGCGAATTCTTTAGTATTCTAAAGCCGAAAATTTAAAAAAAATTCGCTAAATTTTGAGGAGCACGCTCGTACTTGGTCGCTCGTCTAAGCTCTTTGTATCCCCTCTTCGTCACTGTTTCGGTTCTTGCGAACTTTCCATCACCCTTTAGCGGGAGTCACGGTCTCTCCTTCGGTCTTCTTCTTTTTTTTCGTCGATTTTGCTAAAACGTCGCGCCAACGAAAAGGCTCGAGACAAAAAAAGAGGGCAAAATAAGTTACGGCTCCCAAAAAGCCGCCTCTCGCGAGCGGCACGATCTTTGTCTCTGTCGAGAACCTTTTCATTATGACAATTTGAAAATCATCAAGAGCGAAACCTCATAATTTGATACAAACAATGAGAAAGAACCTATTACGTTTTATTTGAATTGTAATTATTAATGAAATGTGTGTGACGTTTTTAAAAAGCTATACACAGTGGCCACGAAAAGTATTCGCGCATGAGAGATAAAAATATTACAATTGTACGTTCGATTTTCTTAAATAGAATCAATTACAACTTAACTCTTAATTGATTGGAGTTTTAATATGATTTGATTTTATTATTAATCTTTATCGGGGAAAATTTTGTAAAATACAAAAATTAAACTTTCCTTGCCTTTCCTGAATTCTTACACCGGTGATATTATTTGAAAGTTAAACCAAGAACTTTATTTCTTTTGAAACTCTAAGACGCTCCAAATTTTAAATTATTAAATAATGTATCCGTAGAAATTTCACAAAAATTTGACAAAGGAATTCCCTCGTGGGAGAATAAAGATGTATGCAAATACCTTTCTGCAGCCACTGTAATTGAAAATTTCACGCCATAATCGTCTACTGGTAGCTGTTTCGCGCAGTCTGGATAAAATTTTAATCTCAAAACGCAGAAACGCCTTTGTGCTGGCCGAAAAAAATGCTATGACGCTGGTACTTCCTGCAGCAATAAACGAAGGATAAAAAGTCCTTGCCACTAGGATGTACAGGGTGGATCGAATGAATCGAAGAAAGAAACCACGTCGTCGAACCTCGAATAATAGTACCATCTCCTGTCGTATAGAAAGTTGCGTAAAGATTCTTCGACAGATACGAGATGACTCGTTTCGAAAAACCACTGAAAAACCACTGTCTCGATATCGAAAGTGGAGAAACACAGAAGAAAGCGCAAGAGCTGTTGGTTAGTGAGAATGAACTTTCGTACCCTGGACGAAAGTTAAGATCGAACCAATACCAATATCGCCGCCATGTTCGCCTCTTCTCAATGTTTTTCATTTATTTGTCCAACGTCTAAAAAACGTAATGTGAAAGTCATCATTTTGACTTTTCCTGACTTTCTCTTCTCTAAACTCTCCGAATTTTTCCTTTTCCATGAATCATCCCTTCCTGAGCTTCCCAAACTCTCCACTGAGCTCTTAGATCTTCCACTTTCTATAAATCATCCCTCCTCGAACTTTCCACACTTTCCAAACTTTCCATTGACAATCGTCTTTTACACTCTATCAAATCTCAGAATTTGCAGATTCTCTCCAAAACTTCGATCCACGCTCCAACCAGTGCTCGTTCAAAGTTTTTTCGCGAATTGTCCAGTACTGAGGAATTGTCAGGACACCCTGTAGACCACGGTCAGACGGACGAGCGTGTTCCGCGCGTGTACGTGTAAACGTTGCAAGCATATACTGCACCGAAAGCGGTTGACCCTGAGAGAGGCAGGCACAAAGGACTGATTCACCCCGGGGCCAGAGTGGCGGAGAGTCCTCTTCTCGGTGAGCTCGCTGCTACGACGTTCACCCAGGTCGACTTCGTCAAAGCTACGTTCTCCTCAAGTGACATAATCCCACCAGTCTGGCCGCCAGACTAGTTTTCGATTTGACTGCCGGTGAATCGTAATTGGTAACGTAATCCCCGATCACGATCCCACGGGTTAGAGGTCTCACTGATGGCAATATTTCGCGAGTTTCTCGATAGACGAAGCTTCTCGAGAAGAGAAATCGAGATCTTGGTTCTTTTGTTTGGTGATTCTTTTGCATTTTTCGAAAGAATACTAAAATTCACGCTCGTCTGGTTCTCCATTCAATTTCATTTAGAAGAGTTTATTTCACGTTTAGAAGAGTTTATGGTTGGCTTCTCTTTAACTTCTTCAGAAACTTTTTTGACTGGTGTATGTGGACCGTGTTTAATTAATTTTCCTCTAATGAAAGCTAATTTTAAAGAGCGCGATGAAAATATTTTTGGGCGTACGAAGACCCTTTTACGGCTGGGTAATTCTAATTTTCAGTACTCTCATTCGCGTGCATTGTTTCCCTCAGTAATATAAAAGATGATTATCTTTCTTGCTTGACCTTAGTAAATTCACGCCTGAAAAGTTCAAACGTTTTTCTGTAAAATTTTTCGTTGCACGAGAGTTTTTCGCGAAGTGCAAACCTAATTTGGTAATTTCTCGTTTCTTCATTTACATTCGTTTCGGAATTAATTCTACCGCGGTTTGAATTTAAATTTCACTTGCGTTTATGTGAATTAATTTTACCATTTCTCTTTAGCTTACGTACATTATAATTTACATTAAACGTACACAAATTAATATAT
This sequence comes from Melipona quadrifasciata, assembly GCA_001276565.1. NCBI lineage: Eukaryota > Metazoa > Arthropoda > Insecta > Hymenoptera > Apidae > Melipona > Melipona quadrifasciata. Next base: position 116,100 of record KQ435762.1, on the reverse strand, counting down.
AATTTTATAACAATTTTTATAATCTTTTATATATAATTTTTTAATTTCCATGTCTTGCTTCTAATATTTCACTGACTTTAAAATGTGTGCTCGAACGAATAGTTTTCCAATAATGGAAAACTGTTTGCGTGGAAATATTACATGAAGCGGTAGATTCGAAAGGCATGAAAATCAGAGTTGAATTCAATTCCTACTTCTCAATACCGTCCAATAAATTAAAAAAAAAAAAAAAAAAAAAAAAAAAAAAAAAACAGAGAAAATCCACGCAGAAATTGCAGATGAACAAAGTAAGAAGAAGAAAAAAAACGGATCGACGTAACGTTTCGAAAATTCGTTGCACGCGTGAACGATCGTCTGTCGAAACGTGCCAAATTTCCACGAAATCACGATCGACGCGTGAAAAATACCGAACGACTGTCAGAAAGAGAGAGGAGGCGTTGTGCTAATAGAGCGTGGTTGATTTTCGTTTTCGATCGAGCGGCTGGTATGCATAGATAATGCAGAAAAGTTGCGCAAGGTTTCCTGTCGATTACGATCAAGGTGAAAGTCTTCGGGCTCGCCAGAGCGAAACGTTATCAGCCAGCGAGGTTCATAAATTATATGCAACGTTCAGCTGAAGAATGTCCTTTAACGAAGAGCCTCGAAACCGTTTCTCCAACCTCGAAATCATTGTTCGAGGATAAATGATTTCTCTCAGAGACAAGCGAGACGGCTTCCATTGCCATTTCATTGTTTTTTTCTTTTAAATTCTTCGTAGTTGGTAAATTTGAATTTGGTTGCTGCGAATGTTTATTATTTTAATTCAATCTTATTTTATACGAGTGACTTGATTTTATTTTATTTTTAAACTAGCTGATAGTTTATAAATACTAGTTAATGTTGTTTGTGGGATTTTTACTCTTCTTTTTCAGATTGTAAACTGATTTTTAATAGTTTCTTTCAAATTTCTAATTTTTCTTCTCATAATATTGATTTTTATACATTGTAAGTAATTATTCAACATATTTTAATTGGGCGTCTCTGTCGATCGTGAGACGCTTCACTTAGTATTGATTGTCATTGAATAATTACTGATACATTTTTGGGTATTTTCAAATCTACCCTTAGTCGCAGATTATTTAAGCTTTAGATGAATTAATCATGTCGTTAATTCTTAACAAATTTAGTGTTTTTCATTTCAGATACATGGTTTCGCACTTTGAGATTCAGTTCAGACAAAATTATTTATCTGATTGAAATGAAAATATTTTCAGATGAGGGGAAAATAGACTGACCCACGGGGGTCACTCACCTCAACTGTGTGTCGCAGAAATCCGCACTCTAACAAACTTCGCGTTAGTAATTTAACTTTTTTTCTACAAACTCAAGTCTTGAACTTGCAATTAGATTTACTATCTTTCCAGTGTCAAATGAAACACAAGTCTTTCTAATTCTCTGAAACTTCGAGAAACTCTGTTTCTGAATTATCGCACTTCGCCTTAACCTGATAACCGAGAAAAATATGTTAATTTCATTTATAAATCGTTTGAATATAGAGTTTATTGAATTTAAAGTTTATTCTCAAGGATCCCCTGATGTTATACAGCTTCATTTGTATTCACGAAGCGACGTGAATGAAATCGTCGATTCTATGGTCCAAGAACATCACTCTGAATAAAGAAACGATATTTCACGAGATTTCGTCAGTTTTCTCTCAAACCACTGTTTCTACAGCCAGAAATAATAGATTGCAGCCGCGAAGCAGCTGAGTTCTCTCCCTCTCGGCACCGAATTTATATTTTTCTCGAGTCTTACATGTTTTCGTACGAGTGATTAATCGTACTGCATAATCTTTCATTCTGTGATTGCAAGATATGCTTTAATTGATCTTTTTTTCTTCGTGATAGAAAAAAATTTTCGTACGGGAATTCGCATTGAAATAATTCGACTCGATTAGCAGAAATTCGTTTAATCGAAAAATTCGTTCCAGCAAATGGAGTTCTGCCGTATAGAATTTAAATTGGAATTAGGAAATTTAACTTCAGTCTGTCCTAATGATTAGTTTACGATGCCAGCTGAAAATTAAAAATCGTGATTCTCAAGAATGTGGCAGATTAATTGATCTCGATGCAAGAACTTCTTTAATTAATTTAGATTCATCGTGATAATCAGAATAATTTATAGCATATTGCTTTTCTCGTGTCTGTTTCTTAAAGCATCTCCTTCTACGTTGCTGAAAACATCGAAAACACGTGTATCACAATGTAAATAACTTCAAAGCGTTCGAAAAATTTGACCGTAAAGCCTCTGCATCGCAAATTCTTGAGACATTCACTCTGCTATTTCCTTTCTTCTTCTCCTTTTTATCCTCGACCGTTACAAACAGCGAATGAATAGAAGACACGCCTCATAAGAGAGGAATCCTAACGATGTTAAGCGACGAACAATGACGTAACGAGGAGCGCGACGAAAGAAAGCGCGAAGGCGTTCGAGCGTTGCGCATGCACGCGCGTGCAAAAATGCCGGGTCGCATTGTCTCGCGCGCGGGTACGCCGGTGGAAAACAGAGAAAACCGAGATCCCCACGTTCGTCGGAAAGATCGCCAGTCGATCAACTGTTGATAATTAGTCGAACACGAACGGCGAAACGAAAGAGACCAGCATGCCGATGAGATGGTAGAAAAATCGAAAACGAGCAGGTACTTTTGATTCGACGTTTCGTCCATCTGGAAATTCAACGGAAATAATTGTTGAAACAATATCGATGCCTGTTGTCGCACCATTGGGAAATGTTTCAATGTTTGGCGAATGAGAATATTACGCGAATGAGATGTTGACTAGGAAATGAAGACGACTTTTTTTGCTATAAAATGTTATTGACATGCAAACATTTGAATCGTTACAAAACAAATTACAGGCGCGATCATTCAAGACACAGACAACGCCACTCCTACTCGAGGTCTACCCCACGCCCCCTCGCGAATCACGTGACCCGAATCAACCAATCGCTAATTTTCGTTGCATTAGCGTTGCACCTGAAAAGGCCCGATTTTCTTCACCCCCGCAAAAATCACTTTCAGTGACAAAAGAAAAGTAGTCACAAGAGGAGGACAAAACGAGCGGAAAGCGAGCGCGATTCCGGCCGGGAGATGCGAACGTTCCATTACCGAGGCGAACGTTCCGTGATCGCGAAGCGTTTTCCTCGAGAGGAACTTCCTTGCTTTTGCACGGCCCCCTCGGAATCGTAGAATCATCCTCGTCATTCGAGACTTCTAGAATATTATCTTACGCGAATCCGTATGCCAGCGCCGGTATTATTAGACAAAGCTAGGCACCGTAAAGAATGACCATTCGAGAGACATTGAAACGCGACTCTGTACCTATCCATCCCTTTTCCTGCTCGCACGCCCACTGCGCCAAGTAGTTCCGTCACTTCCACGATCGTTTCACACGCAATTACGCGATCCGTCTTTTCGTACGAACCGCGTGCAAAACGAAGTTCGAAGGAGATTGGAAACGATTCCGAGAAGAGATTCTGTTTCGGACGATCGGTTGCAGATGCCTGCAAAGTTCCACTGGTCTCGGATCCGCTGGAGAAACGGTGAGAAAAGAACCGGAACCGCTCGTGTCACAAAGACTTTTTGATTTTCGAAGCACGTACTATGCTTGGCTCAATAGCGATCTAAAGTTTATCATTTACACATAGTATTACTAATTTGATCGTTTTTTAATCTTCATAGAGAGCACGAACCGTAAACTACATCGATACTAGGTCAATAGTGATTCGTATCGATAAATTTAAATTTACCTACCTGTAGTGATAAATGTAAGAATTACATTATTCTATGCTTGTAAATGTTAAACATATTCTTTTAGAAATTTTTGTAAAATTACTGCTAAAGCCAATGTGAACAAAATATCAACGATGAAATTTAATAATTCTTAATTATCAAAACGTTGAATATCATTACTATTATATAATATATTTATTATAAAATTTAACTACTATAAAACATCAAAGATTAATACCATTATAAAACTGTCACTAACATTAACACCAACATTTCAACCACTCATCCTCGTAGAAATTTATCACTTGGCAATCTGTTCATTGACGAAATATCTCTCGTCTCATTTTATTGTATATTTGGGAAAGTATTTTAATCAATAACAATCGTTCGATCCTGTAATTACAACCCAGTGTACAACATCTTCTCCGATGAAAATGCCACAGGTCTTCCGTCAGTTTAACCAACCTTTCGAGGAAGAAAATCCCTCGGAATCGGTAATTACCGGCATTGTTCAAGCGCAAAACTTCATAGCGGTTGAAACGCGAACGAACGACCGGTTACGAACTATTGTACGTACGCTTAATTACAAACGTCGCAACCGTTCAATTTCATAGTTGCGGCCGATAACACAACCACCCTATTGCGCGTTACCCTCGAACAATGAAGAAAAGAAAAAAGAAAAACAATGGCAACAATGAAAAAAAGGAAGGAAAAGAAAAAGAGAGAGAGAGAGAGAGAGAGAGAGAGAAGTGGATATTTTTCGAGAGCGGCGCGTCAAAAGTGTGCCAACAGCCGTGCTTTTTAATTACACGCGGCTACACGGTAATCATTGCTAAACAAGCTGCCTAGCCCAACCGGTAATTAACTCTCAAATGCCGTTTTCCAACCGTTTAAATTACGAACGCTTATAATTTACTTTTTTCTCTCTCTCTGTCTCTTTGGTTTCAAAATTATTCGTTTATTTTCTTTTTTTTTTCTATTATTTGTCGGTAGTCATATATTTGGCACTGTGACGTTGAAAGGTTTAAATTATGGGAAATTTCAAAGTGCAAATATACGAGGTTATAGCATAAAATAGCTATTAAAGTAAAATCAAGAATATTTTTATACATGAAATATTGTCTTATCGTAGTGTGATATTTAATAGATGAAATAATTTGCCAATTAGGTTTCACAATTAGGTTTCAGTTTTCCATTTATCTCCGATAAAAATATAAATATCCGCAGCTTACTGATCAGACTGTGGAGTTTTATATTTCGAACCTTTGAAAATCGATCGAATAAGTGTGCAGTTTAAATTCGCGATATAACTGGAATCAGAGAGACTTAATTATTTTATGGCTCGTTTTATGACAAAATTGGAAGCTTCATTTTCAAGAAAATTAAATTTAAAAGCCTCGCGAAACAGGCGTATTCTGCACGCATATCCTTTGAAATAAACGAAAAAATTTTTGTACATTTTCGATTTATTTTCGTATCTATTACGTATCAATTTTTGTGTCGACCCTTCACTCCTGTCTAATTCTGATAATAATACATCTTCAAGTTTCGACTTACAGTGAGATTTTCTTTAAACGAGAAAATCTTCCCATGGATTCGATTCCTTCAGTTGCATTCACAAATCAGCATAAACATCCACGGCTTGACGATAAAGTCAACGTCTCGGAAAGCTATCCTACCGGTTTCAAATCATTGCGGAAATGATTATTCGAAGTTGCACTTTTCGCGTAATTCGAAAAATACCAACGGAACGTAATAGGAGAAAAAGTCGTGGACACTCAGCTGGAATGGTTGAAAATGATTTTACCACGGTTGGAATATCGATTTTTAATCGGCGATTTCGATCGGCAGCAAGCGGGAGGAAAGTAAAAGCGGTGAAAGCAGTAAATAACAAGTGTTCCAATGGATTCGACGTATAAAACGTATGGAAGTTTGACCACGAGTGAAACTTTGGAAAAAGAACGAACGTGTTAAAAACTGGTCTGGCGCACGCATAAATTACACGTGCCACAGAAGACAGAACAACGTTCTATGCGCTTGTCGATGCACGTATTGTGCAACGATGCTCTCTAGAATTTCTTAAATGTCAGACGGTTACTCTGCGGTGAGCATCGATCCGATCTTCCTCAAAACCGTCTGGTACTTTTCCATTTTCCATCTAAAATTCATTTCATCTGTGTGTATATATATATATATACTCTCAAATACATTATTAATACGATCCGAGTAAGTCAATTTAAATACACCTGTCGTTTCATCATCTCGTCATTTCTATTTAAAACGTAGTTGAATTTTTTATTTTTTCCTTTTGTAATAATTTAGGATATTCGCTGCTGCTTGTTGTTTTAAGTAACGCAACAACGTAGTAACGAGTCTGTTCAAAACAGTAAAATTTTGCCTGACATTCCGAAAATTTAATTTTCAGTCGAATTCATTTTCTTGGCAAGCTTGCAAGTTTTTTCATCGCTTTAATTTTTATTAGAGCGCAGTTGAGTTTTACGTGTTCTTTAAATACCATTTTTACTTGGTTCAATTTACAAAAATTTAATTTTCGTTTATAATTAGGAGGATTTTACATTCAACAGATGCTACAAAATATTCATTATTATCTTCCAACATTAAATTTATCTCTGAGTAGGAAACTGAAATGAAAATTTCAGAAATTTCGGAATATTTTTACAAACGATTCTCTTAACATTTTTACGAAGGTTTCTTGTTGTATAAACAATCGTCGTTCAGTTCTGTATTTGCAAATTTTTCAACGTGGTATTAACTTCCATCGCTGAAAATTACGACAACTCTCGAAGTAATAATCTATAATACAAAGACGGTGATCTTCAAACAATTTCAATTTTACCCCCTGACATTTCTTCCTGCGTCCAATATCTTCCACTTTCCTCTCTTTCAATCCCGTGCGTAAAAAACTCGGAAACAAAGGGATCTCTGAAAAATTTCCAAACGAACGTACAAGGGAAATTTGGATAGAATTGGCCTGGGTAAATGTCGTTTTCTAATGAATTCACCGGCAGTTGCACACGGTGCTCGCAGTCAGCCGTTCCGAGTGACCTTTCTACTGCACGAAGCCGGTCGACAGCCGGGACCGTGATGATGATGACGATGATGATAGTGTTGGACTTTGCGAGGCGCATCCTCACCAGCCGACAACCTCCATACTTCCACAGGGAGGCAAGGGGCTTTCTGTTACCCAAGATACTTTACTTTCTACATTCTTCGCGAGACAATACGTACATACACCCACGCAACGTGCTCGTGTAGCAACAGAGTTGCTCTCTGACCGAGATCGCGGGTCCATTTTCTGCGAGACTTTAACATCCCACATGTTTGGTACCTTTTCGATATTAACCTCTTCGAATTGACGCTGTTGACTCGTAATCAGGAGGTGATTGTTTTTTGGAACGAGTATTGTGGAAAGTAGAGTGAGTTCGACATTTGCTACTGTCGGATTTTCTACGCATCCCAGAGAAAGTTTGATCGCAAATTAAAAAGTTCATTAAGTAGAATTAAGGATTTGGGAAAACTACGATTGGAACCATATACGTGCAATTATGTACAGGAGGCTTTGTTGAAATTAAAAGGGATTAAAAAAATATTACAATTTTCCACGTTCTCGGCGCGAGATATTTTTTTCCAAAACGCAGCTGAATTCGTATGTAATAGCACTCGGATAATCTCCGTCATCTGAATCGCAAGAAGGCGGATCAGTATAGAGTTTCGCGTTAATGACATAATCAGATCATGTCTGCCAGCGGACGGTGGCGAGACACAGCAGGAAATCGTAACAATATTCTAATATTCTACGCTTTCATTTTTAAATTACAAATTAAATTACAAATTACCGCGCACTAACGTGGTCCGTCAAGTATATCGGTAGGAGAATAAAATAAAATTTTTCCTCCTCGTAAAGTACATTAACTCAGGGAATAATTTGTTGCAACGTGTTATTAATGTACATTAACAAGGTAACGCGCAGACTTTAATATTCCGTGTTACATGCACGCTATTTATATATCTTTGTAATAAAGTGCATCGTTGCACAGTCAAGTCTATCAGTCAACATATGCAAGAACTCGAAGTTCCGGTTTTATGAGACGAGTTAACAGCACTGAACTACTGATAACGATAAACACGACTCCAGCCTTAGATATTTTGTTATTAATCTCGTAAATCATTAGTACGACAAACAAGAACTCCCATTGTGGAAATAACTTCAAACGACGTGCCCGATATTAATTTCATTTCTTTTTTTTTTTTTTTTGTTCAAAGTTCTATGATACATTTTTTGCGTGATTTAATAAAAATGTAAATCGTATAAATGAGAAAGGAACAATTGTTTGAACGACTGTTTCAGAAACTGAAAAACCGTTCAGAGTGTGTAGTGTGAGCGAGTGTGAAAGCGACGTAGAGATGAGTCTTTGGAAGAGTGGTGCGTGGTGAGTCAAAACTGAAAAATGTTCTGTTCATTTTACATATTTTTATCACATTGGATTAAATTTTCACGAGATTGAAAATTTTACCACGATTAGCAGTAAATGAAACTTTCACAATTAATATATTGGACGTTTCATTAATGGATTATTATTAAAAGGATAGTAATTTAGATAGAAATTTATATTTTAAAATTGTTTAAAATTGAAACTAATGAATTAATTCTAAATTTAACCAACTATTTTATAATAACAACTATTTAATTTCTTTCGTGTGAAATTCTGTTGGTTTTTTATAGTTTATTTCAAAAATAGAGATCCACCTGTATCTATATCATTTCTTTAAAAGCTCACGAAGAATTGCAAAGCAACTTGACAGATCTTATTTGTTATTGCAATTAAATAATTCTTTAAATGCAGCTAATGTCAAGTTCAAACCAAATTTAAACGTGAAAGTAAGTTATCTAACTAACGATCGATTTAATCGAGATTAAACGAAGAGTAAAAATTGGAATATCATAGCATTCGGTCATGCTTATCAGAACTGTAACCTCGGAGTTCCGGTTTTTTTGTTCGAATTAGCATAAGAGATCGAACCAGAAATAATCTGATTGTTTTTATCCGATGCAATGTTTCCACGCGTGGTTTTACAGCGTCACTTTCGCTGATAATTATCTATGAATTAGCATCAGCAAGGTAAACCTCATGGATGAACAATTAATTTCCTTTCAGTCGCCATTCCCTTTTCTTTCTTCCACTCTGTTCTATTTACTTGCTAGTTGGTTTAGATCTTGTCTTTGATTAGAAACTGAGTTAAATTCTTAATCGTCTTCGAGAGCACCCACATTTGTTTGCGAGATAAATTATATTTGGAAGATTTGAATGATAAATTAGATAGGATAGATCGTAACAGAAATTTCTTCATAGATGAGAGTGAAAAGGAAAATATAAATTAAACGTTGGGAATTTTCAAAAATTTGAATTTGAAATTATTTCTAGATCATTGTGAAATATTTTTAGAATTGGTTAAAATATATAAAATTATAAAATTCTATTATAGAAATATTATTAAATAATACTACAAGGTTATTAGATACAAAGTGCTAGACATTATTATTGTGTAACATATTTTTAGGAAATTTTCATATCGTAAAATTCGATTTGTTTTATTATATTTCGATGCTTCATGAAAGAATTCCAATCGAGTTCACACGATGAAAGTTTTGCCTGTGGAAAGTGCCGTGGATCACCGATGACATACTGAACGAAGCAGGTGAAATTTCGTTAAATTGCAGGATAAATTTGCAACAAAGTACTAATTAGTAATATGCAGCGTGGATAACTTGATTAGTAAAAGCAGAAAAGAAATTCTCTCGTAAATAAGTCAGAAACTCACGCGACAATATTTTATCGTATTTTCCATTTTCCTTTTCAAAGAAATTTAGTAATTTCTTCATTTGTTCTTTTCATTTCCAAGAAAGTGCGAACAAAAAGATGATGGAATTCTTGTGCTACGCGAAAATTGCTCATACTTTATGAAAGTTTAATAAGAGGTGAAAGTGTCCTAAGAAGTAAAGAGAAATACATACAGTAGGGTAATATATACAAAAAGCTGTTGACCGACAATTATCAATCAATAAGGCGTTGCACGATCGAACAACAAATTAGTTTGAACGAGATTAATCAATTAATGTATCTGTTAGAAGGTAGAAAACAATTCAAACTTCCATGCTTCGATTCATAATGTTTATAGCACAATTAAAAATTCTCTAATTAATTTTGTTCCAATAAAATTGTGTAATATAGTGATTCTGTTGTGAATGATCGATTTCTTCCTTTCACTTCGATTTCACTCTCGCTTTCCTTTGCTATTTTTATTTCTTCTCTTTTTTCTCATTTCTTTATCGTATAAACAAAAATTGAAACATATTATTGGTACAATATTGTAAACTTAGACCGTGGAATAGGATTTTTATATTACCGAAACGGTAGCGGGTACTATCCACGATATAATATTAATAATAATAAGATATTATAAATATTACACAATAAAATATTGTTTACTATTGCAAAATATTTTTGGAAAATAGGTACAAATTTTAGAATGAGGAAAAATTACGATATTTGATTTTTAGTACTCTATAATAAAAATGTAGAAAATATAATAAAGCATTCTAGTTATACAGTATATTCACAGCGCACATAAAAAAGGTCTCCGCGTGGAGAGGAATGAGAATATAGAGCTTCCGTGTCGTGTAGACAACGTTGACAACCTATTGTCGCGGCGTATAATGATCTGGTCGTTGAAATCACCGGTTGCTCGCCTACCGCGCGTTGAAATCTCCGAAGAACGTCGACGCGACGCGCGGACGTCATTCATGCGACGAACAGTGATGAATCACGCTACTGCAATTGAGAGGTTATTTCACACGCTCACTTTGGGACACTGTTTGTAATTTGTATCAAAAATTATATGTTAACATTTCCTTGTTCAATTGCGTATTGAAATCATTATCGTTTCGTGAAGTCGAGTGAGTTCAATATCTCCTTTTACAAAGTACGAAGATATTTGATGTTTCATAGTGTTTGGTACATTTTATTTCTTATTTTAGGATATATTTTGTTATTTTAGATTGTTAGAAATATTTTAGAATATCCTCGGAATATTTCCCATATTTGGAAAATCGTGTAGAATTTCACATCCAAATTTGTTTCTGAACGAAATAAAAACTGCGTTTTTCCTGTTAGTCGTTTTTTTTTTTTTTTTTTTTTTTCTTTGAGAGAATTTTTTTCTAGTATACGGAAACAATTTAAGGAAGCCACTTGTAATTCTGACGATTAGACGCGACTGTCCTTGAAATGGAATAATATTCTTTACACCAAAGTGGAGTGAATAAATCTAGGTTATAGAATTCTCGTTCTACTTGAAATGAGCCGTGAATCACCGCGAGATTTTCTGTCTTACGTAACGGTGCTTAGCGAGGATAATCAGGAATACGCAATGCGAATGCGTTCCATAAAAACGAGCCTGGATTGCACGATAATTCATTGACGAGTAGGGAAAAAGAATTAATTCACAAAGTCATTAATTTATTTATTGATTTCATTTATTTGTGAATTCATTTATTTAACAGAGATCCGACGATTATTGTTGCTTAGAAAGCTCAGAGAAATTAAAAAATTTTGTTTAAACAGATGACTTTATTTAATTAGTATATCGTTTTTACTTCTCAAACGAAACGAGCTTCCTCGTGGACTCTTTTGCGATCGTAACTTTTAAAATCACGATTTCGAACTTTAAATATATTTAATTAAAATTTCGTAATAGTATAAAAAAATAGTTTATACTATTATATATTTTAATAGTTTATACTATTACGAATGAAATACTTATTAACTAAAAGTAATCGCAAGTTTCTTTTGAAACCTTAATTTTTTTAGCAAAAAATGTGTATAAAAGTTCTTCTGTAGTAAATATTCGAATATTTTTATGAGCAAAGTATAGTAAATATAGGTTGATCTCAAAGATATCATATCGACGATTTATCGTGCTGTCCTTCCGTTTGTCGACGAAATTCCAATGATATATCTGCTCGATTTGCTGCTACGGAAACGATAAATTAGCGAAATACCCACGGATAAGATGTTAACTCGATGAGAGACAATAGGTCGTAGAGATGAGGACGGCCGCGTCGGATTAACGGGCTCCGAAGCTCTTTTCTAATTCATAGTTTCTCCGGGGCAACGAATGGAGACACGAACGGAACGCGGCGGCCAGCGTTCTACAGACTGATTTATACAGACAAATCGGAGTCATTGCGTTCCTTGATGTCGTTCCAGGAACGCGTTTCCCTTTTTGCACGTGAACCGGTACTGCTCGGATTAACTATAATGTTTATGGAGAAAATTTAGATTCGAGAAATTCCAGATCCACGTCTCCCGCTTAACCCTCTTTCCTCCTTTCGTTCGTTTTCAATTTTTTCTAGAGTTGAGAAACGTTTCTCCCCGAGTTTTGAGCAAGTATCTCGCGATCGACATCTTTAGAAAAAGAAAAGGAAATTCGAGAATTCAGAGATTCGAGGATTCAAAGGAAATTTGAAAATTTAGGAAGCCCAAAGATTCCAACACTTTGAAGTTCAAATGCTCGAGAAGCTAGAGATTCAAAAGCAAATTCTAAAAATTGATAATTCAGTTTCGAAAACACGATCGAAATGTGGATCGTTCGTTTGTAAGTTCATTTTCTTTTATTTTGGGATATTAAAATGTTCACGGCTCCGTTTACTGACAAAATTTCAAACGACGGAAACAAAACGAAAATTCTAAATTTAATTTACATGTTGTTCATAAAGAAACAGCTCACATTCAAGTATAAACGAATTTCTAATTTACTCAAAAAAAAAGAAAAAAGATGAAACGAATCAGTTTTTTTCAAAAGAACCTTCAGAACGAACGAATCGATCCGATATATCGATATGCACGTGTTTCGGCGGCCGCAGGTCACAATTCGTTCCCGAGGAGAAAGGAATTGCTCGCTCAGACTAAACTCGTTTTCCATGCACAACACGCGCGATTTGATTAAAAATTTTAGAGTATTCCAACTCCTTAACTTTCCGTGTACTTTGCCAACACCTCGCGAGAGCCTGTTAATTTCAGTTGAAACCCATTAGAGCGGATCCTTTCGATAATCTACCGCAAAACTAGTATTTTCCATTAACGTTCTGCGCAATTTATCGCGCAAGTGCAACCACGTGAGATGTTCTTCTACGGTACCAATTTTGTGATTTAATCGTTTGACGTTCTTATGATTGAAGATAATTTAATTAGTTAATTAATTAATTGGAAAAAAATGATTCCTCGTGTCGAAAACATTACGCTTATTAGAAAGATAAGGATAATAGTAGTATAGCTCGAGACAATAATGATATGTTACAATGTGGTCGCGTGTTGCAAGCAATGCATAGTTACTGAAATATTTCAAGTTGTTCGTGTCTATCTTTGTTTTTTCTTTTTCGCTTCATGTTCGTTCGATAATCGGCATTTCTGACTAGTTTATCTTCGTACACGTGGCTTGATGTTCTTTCGCGCATAGTAGAAGGTTGAAACAAACGACCTTTTTGCGTTTGAAGTAAAAAAATAATTTTCGAAGGCTCGCGCTTGGATCAATATTTGAGACTAACGCGTGTCGAAATTTAATTTCTTCTGAATTAATTCGTCTAAAGGTAATTTCTTAAAATGAAATTCTTTAATTCCCGTTACACGAGAAATTTAATTACAAGAATAAATTAACTCTCATAGGAAAAGCTCTCTCTCTCTCTCTAAAGTTTTTAATTAATTCTTCAGTTAAAAGTTTCTCTCTCCCTTAAATTAATCCTCGAGATGAAAGCTTCCATTAATTTCTCTGCATCGATCAGTTCTTAAAGGAAGCGGAATAATTCACGCGCGAATAATTTTGGATAGTAGTGAAATTTAATTATTCTCCGTCGTTACTTTGACTTTTGAAATGATAGATCCACAAATTTAAAAAAAAAATTAATCGCTCGACGAGAGAAAGAATGTTGCTCTCCCGAAATAAAAATCAGAGATAGAATTGGCGGCGAATTAGCGTCGTTTAGATATCGTGACGCCGGTATGCGCGTGCAAACAACAAACTTAACAGAACTTCTAACGAAATAATGAGTATGCGCATAATTAGTTCGTTTCAGCGAAGCAGCGAGGCCGATTCCGCCAAAAGAATTCAACCTTCATTACACTCAGCCGCACTAGCCATCGTTTGAAAAGTAACGCAAGCAATGTTGCAATTAGAAACGTAATTTGAAAGGGAAAACGACACTGCCAACCGAGGAGATCCTTTCGCGCCTCTGCATATCTCTCTCTCTCTCTCTTTCTCTCTCTTTCTAATTTAATTCAAGCTACATTTCATTCACTCGAGCTAAACAAAATACTTGGCGATATTAATATAATTACCAAGATAAAAGGAAGCGATGATGCAAAATGTGGTACATACATCGGAACGATGATACAAGTAACACAGAGTGATAGCACAGACCATAGTGATGGTACAAACGAAACTAAACATATCAATCGAAAGTCAATTGATTAAACCGAACAAAATTCTTTTCGCGAGTGTGTTTGAGTGAAATAATTACTGATTGTATCTGTGCTTAATAAACGAGAAGAATAATTTAAGTTTAAAAGGTAAAAGATTCTTGTATTTTGCAAATTTACGCTGGATTTTAAGAAAGGTTTGATCTGTACTCGCCGCGTAATTAAAAAGATGAATTAACTCGTTACTAAGATTCTCTAATGATATGACAATTCGTTTGCAAGGAGATTTTTTTATTTTTTCATAACGTATATTTTTATAATGACTAGTTTAGAAACGACTAGTTAACGAATTAATACGAGTTCGGTGATTTATTCGTGTGCCGATTTGTAATTTTAATAATTGCGATATTCGCCTACTCATTCGTTTTAAGGAGTTGTTACGTTAAATGTTAATGATCGTGACAATAATGAATATTTATAATCGGCCTTTACCTTCGATTTGAAATAAAGTTAATTTATCTCGCGCGACTCTTAAATTACATTAATAAACGTATTTACGCTTATAAAAATCATTGTAATTCGCGTGATTTTGAATATTCTTTAAATCATTTTAAGAAAAGCTTCGAGTCTTCGACTAATAAAAGTCTACTAGAATCTTTAAAATTCACTTATCAAAATGTTCAAAAATACCGTCAACTTTTTCCAAGAATCTCCAATCTATACCTTCGAAACGCACCAAACCTTCCCAAAATTGTCTAACCATTCAAATTTCGAGGTTCAATTAAAGTTTCACCAACAACTTTCATCCAATCTCGGGCATCACACGCGCTCAAACTTCTAATAAACGCGAGAATGCTGTCCGAAGAGCGTTATATAATTTCTCTAAGATAAAGACACTTAACGACTTTGCCATTTACAGCAGCCGACAATAATAAAGAACAAGTTCTGTTACCAAGTGCCATATTGCCACAGGTTGTTCACGTACCTTTTCCCCCGGCAAAAATAGCTCGACTCTCGAACGCGTGTGCATAACCGGGTGGAATGCGAGTGCCATTTCCCCCCCCCCCCCCCCCCCCGTCCCTCTTTTTTTTTTTTTTTTTTTTCATTCCATCGCAAAACGAGCAACGTGTCGCCGTTTTATTTACGCTCGAAAGGCTGCGCACGTCCATGCTTATGAGCAGCGTTTATTGTTCATGCGTGAAGCACGTAAGTAGGTAGGCATTTATAGAGATTTAAAAATTCAGGGCGATCGTACATGACGATGATTCGACGTGATCTCTTCGTTCATGAATGACGGAAACGCGCGAAACTCTGATCTCATCCGGAATTCCTAACTGCTCTCGAGTTTTTAATATCTCGATCTTGCGCTCGGTTTAGCGAGCAAAAATGATTGACGGTGCTTTAAGACGCATCGATAAGGAGGTTTTCGTATTTTCTTTGAACTTGAGATGTTTTTTAATTTGTTGGGGAATGTAAGTGAGTAATTAGTCAGAAGTAATTGAAATAACGCAGCAGGGTTAAAATGTATCTTGCAATTTTTACAGTGTGATTGCTTAATACTTGATAGTTCAGACATTTCAAGTGACTGTATCGCAACATTCGTTTCGTATTCATCGATATTTATATTCATTTCAGCGTGGAAATATCTCAACGACTGCTAAAGATTCTTGATCCAATAATTTTTATCACAACCTTAAGATAATATGAAGTTTCTGAACGCAGAATACGGTATTACGATAATTTTTGTAGAAAGGATTTTGCAAATACGCGATTTAGATTTAACTATAAATAAGAACTCGCGATGATTATAATTAATCAAAGGACGCATCATCATTCGACGAAGGAGCGAAGAACCGTTTCTAACGTTGCTCAAATTCATCACTAGGACTAGAAATAAAAATTGATTTGCAAATAAATCTCTATCCAGCTGAAAATCAATCATTGTTCCAACGAATCCAAATGACTGCCCGAGCCTCAATCGTGCTTAGGTCATACTTATAACGGAATCGTTTTTACACGTTTTCGCAGTTTACCGCTACAACGAAGAATTAAGAAGATCCACGTCGACATTTTTCAGCGACACTCGTTATTTTTTCTGTGTCTCCTGTTCATCGCGGCGAGTTAACGTGGAATCGATTTCTCAAGAATTTGTCCTCAACCGTGCAATTAAACACACACTGCCCAACGATTCAAAAGAAACCACATTTTCCATGTCTCAAGAACTTTTTTGTTTGACGGAACGTGATTCATTCGTTCTTGAAACGATCGATTGCTCTCAACTATTTAACTGTAGGAATTCCATTTGTTAATTCAGTTTATTGAAAATCCCATTATTCGTGTTTCCTCGCGAGGAAATCCCGGTGACTAATATTTCCGTTGGTGACTGATGATCTCGAAATTACACAAAAGATAACTTCACATTGTACTAAATGAAATGTCCGCGCGTACTTAAGATCCAGGTCTACGACTAAGACCAAATCTAAAATTCACATCTTTTGTCCAAAAGTGTGCGTTCGTGTTGAAAAAAAATTTGGGAAATATATGAAATGTATCGACAAATTTCAAAAAATTCGAAAGCCCGGAACGTCGTATTTATTTCGCGAAACAAAATCACCTTGATCCACGTTGGCTTTCCTCTTCTTCGGTGCGAGTGCAAAACACCGGTTTATCGAATGTCCTCACGTGGAAAGCGTAAACAGCTGGAAATACGATTCGCGAGGCGAATTCGAGCGGCTCGTCTCGAGCCGAGGGAGATATTCGAAAGAACATCCGATACGAAGGCAGAAACCGAGCAAGCTGGACCAGGCTGGATCGGTTTGATTAGAAAGTGGGACACAGGTAGAGTCGCGGTGCCGGTAGCTGTGTGGTTCCACAGCCCCCCCAGGGGCCTTGCCAGCCCATACACGTTAAACATCTCCCTTGCATGTCGCGAGAACGCGCGTGGGTTACACTGTTTGTACACGTTCGTGTTCGTCCGCAATATGGCGGCGTGTAATATACGGAATAAATATGCAAGCGTCATGTACCAGGTAGTTCTTGAAACACGCGATACCTCTTACTCGCTGATTTCTTATTCGTCTCGCGACGACGTGTATTATCTTTGCCACTTGTTATCTTTCGATTTTCGTCTTCGAAGGACGTTTCTTTTCCCTTGGATATTTTTTCACATTTTCTCGTAAATTTGCACAAGGATTTTGCGACATTAGGATTTTCTTATCTCTTCTCTTTAAGTGTTTTTAGACGTTGTATTTTCGATAAATTTTGTAGCATTTGCAATTTCCTTGAGTGTTCTTGTTTAAGTATTTTTACGTTCTTAATAAATTTTCATCTCGAAATAGGCTTTGTTTCGCGTACACGACGAAACGTGCGTTTACTTAAAGTTCCTTTTATTACTAATTTGTGCAATTTTACTTTTTCTTCTCTTTATCTTCTTCTCCCTCTCTTTCATTTGCTTTGAATTCTTAATTTAAGAAAAATGTTCTCAAACATGGATTGCTAGCTTGTGACATTTTTTTACAAGAGTTTGAAACTTGAACTTTTCATCAAAGATGTGTTGTAGAGATTCAAAATTTATTTATTTAAATTAGTTGTATCAAAAAGCTGTTGTCTGAAGTCACAAGTCTTCGGTATTGTATGTTAAAATATTCCTGAGGATATGTATAGGTGCTGGTTAGTAAATATGTGAGTATAATATTTATTATTAAATGCAAGTGCAGTATTATGTGTTGTAGATACAGAGATCAGAAGTATACTGCGCGTGGAATTTAAGAACCATTCATCGTCGAGCAGTGTGATATGTTAATATGACGCGTGGGCGGAATATACCGCAGCTAGAATTTAAGCTCTATTTGTCACCGAACCGTACATTATACTACATATGTAAAGATGATGCTACCGCTCGTTATAATTCCTGTAGAAGTACATTTGCAGACTAGAATTTATCTTCTATTCAATGTTCAAATACCAATTCAGGATTTCCTTCTTATCATAAAAATATCGTGAGTCTAATTTTAACGTTGGTAATTTTGTAATAATTTTATAAAATTTGTTATTTTATTAATTTCATTGGTAATTGAAAATTGATCACTTCGTTAATCAAAAATTCACTATTTCACAATTTTATTATTAATCAATGATATTGAGGGATACAGTAGTAAAAATTATTTCGCTAAAATTACGATCTACGAAATAAATCATTTACTAAAATTATTATTCGTTAGAAATTTATATCTTCTATATCTATTATACTATTTATTGTATCCAACGATCGCAACTTTCATTTCTTGTCGCTTGTCACAATCAAAATTTAATCGATAGCGAAACGAAAACGCTTTCACAAATGGAACTCGATAGATTACTAATCCATGAGAACCGAATTTAACTCGACCGTTACTGAGCCGGTGAAAGGTTAAATCTCATCCATTTATTGCCTGTCAATTTTAAAATACCAAAATCACACGTGTACAAAGGATATCGACGAAATTTCGTAACAATGCGACTTTCACCGACGATTGAAAAAGCGCCGCGGTTTTCGCGTGTACAGGAAGAATAATTAGATCAAATAGGAAACTGTGCAACGCAATCAATCTTGGACCCTTAGATAGTGAAAATAACAAGATTGATTTGCTTCTCTTACGAAAATGTGAATTACTGTTCTAAAGTACGTCGGCACTTGCTATTCACAAGATTTGTATAGTGATTGAACTACAAAATTACTATCATTAAAGTTACAGACGTCAAAACTTCGTGACGATAAAATTGACTTTTCATAATGGACGATACGATAACAAACTCGGTGTATGAATTTGTCAAATAATTATTTTATGCTTTGAAAAATTCTCTGTGTATGTATTTTGATTATATACATATTTAAATATACACATATTTTAGAAAACACATGGTGTATAAAAGTGTTTGAATACTTTTGCGAGCAACAGTGTATTTCTGTTGCGAAATTGTCAAGTAGATAATTTTTCATTGCGTAAACTGATTCACAAATTACACTGTTGAATCCATTTAAAGATAATTATCCCGTATCACGTGTACGTGTTCTGTGAATATCTGATTTCGTATGATTTTTTTCAAAAGAATATTTGAATATTTAAGTATCATGTGACATTATAGAAGACGAAGTTTTTATATTTTACATATTTTAAAGCTAAATCTGGACGTTTCAGATAGCAAAAGATATTACATTCAAAGTTTTAATTAAATACTGTTATTGGCAAAGTCGATCGTGTACGTAACGAGTACGAAATTATTCAGCTTGTGAAAGTCCAAAGGCTCGGCCATGGTTACTCCGTGCGGAGAAGGGGCCGCCGAAACCTGTCCAAAGAAATCCATCCATTCGAGATCGTGTTATAAATTTCTCCGATCAATGTTCCACGTTTCTCGTTGATCGTTTCTTTATTCAGAAGAAAAATTCCGAAGGAAATTAAATAATAATAATTTGCAACGACGTGTAGATTTCTACCGCGTGTGACTTTTGCATAATACTCGAAATGTCACTCATCAGAAATCACCTGTTGGCTTTATATAAGAAAATTTTACCATCGACAGCTTGTCATCGACTTTTCAAATTTTTCTCAACGACATCAACTAACTCTTAAATATACAATTTTTTTTTTTTTTAACAAACTTGTAACGTCAAATACACAATTTCTTTCACTTAAATTACAAATTTAGAATTAACGACACTGAAACGACGAATTTTCAATGACGGTAATACGTTTGCCGATTAATTCAGCTCTCTGCGCCTGAGAAATTAAGCAAAGTCAACCCTGTGCTTGCGCCGAGCAGCCAGATTTCTCTCTCTCTCTCTCTCTCTCGAGGTCCGGACAGTCGTTTAACCGCGATTCTGATAAAACTTGACTAATGGCCAGACGCTTGTTCGAGCACTCGCGCGTTCTGCATTCTACCGTTCGACCGGCTACCATTCTAACCGGCTGACGGACGTGGAATTTAATTTAATAGCCATAAACGGCCGCGAAAGACGTCGGCAAGGCACCGTTTGCCTCGAAATGAAAGTGCTCACTCTGGATGCTGGAGGAATAGAGAAAAACCGAGTGCGAGAAAGGGGAAGATGGAACGACCTTGTTGCTCGCTGAACGAGTCTGGCGCGTGAATGCTAGATAGGCGAGGCTGTTGACTGATCGTTTTCGATTTTATTAAGAATCGTGGATTGTTGCCGCCTTCGTCGCGTTCGTTGCTCGAAGACGGTGCGACGTCAATTAACAAGTTAGACTTTCCAGAAAATTTTTACTGATAATAGGCGATCTTATCGAGACTTACAATAGTAATATAGTATACAATAGTAATTATATAGCGACAGTAGTGACAGTGATACTAAATGAAAAAATTTGAGGTGAATTTATCTAGACAGGGAATTTTAAAGAAAGTATAAATATAATTAGAAGAAAAATACGATATGGAGATGTGGAATATACAGAGATAGGAACGAAACTTCGTTGTATCAAATTAGTGAAATTGTTACTGTAATTTTCTGCAGTAATAATTCTCTTCACAATGCAAGATTTCAAGTTAAAGTCAGATAATTGTTGGATGTTTTGATAACTTTTTTTTTTTTTCAAGCTACTTTATCTCCAAATTTTATTTTACGTTTTATTCTTGTTCTTGTAGTTATTAAAACGACTCTAAACTCACACAAGCATATCGTCGATTGCGGCATTAAGTTGATAAATACTCAGCATAATTAAACATAGCCTTCTCGTTCAATTACACTTCATTAAAGCTCTACTGTAGTTCGTTAAGCCCCCTTGAGATATGTCTGTCGTTTAAGATCGTTGTTTGGTCATCAGCTGATTTTAATTTCAATTTTAATTCATAGAAACGTACGATACCAACGAAAGAAAAGTAACTGAATCTGCTGATTGTCCCGTGAGAAATGTTCCAAAAGATAATTATTATGGTTCAAGTGGCAAGTTCATCGAAACAGATGATCTGGGTTATAACTGTTAATCCTAACAGTTTCTTCATCCACTCTTGTTCTATGCAAAGGACAATCTTCAATTACACACCGAGAGGTGTATATTTTAATTACGAAAGGAAACCTCTCGTCATTCAGTTCTCGCTTCATTCTCATCCGTCGGAAAATACGAGGAGCCAGCGAATCGTAAAGCCCCTTTCACACTTCTGTTCTTTCGTTCCCACGTTACGCGCTCTGATCGCTACGACACTTTTAAATTGAAAGTTCTCTGGAACTGACTCCGTTAAAAAATAATTTTCGTATTGGTGTTTCTACCGTATTTTCCTCGGTCGTTTTTTTCAATCTGTGGTTCGATGGTTACGCACTCTTGCTTTATTACACGAAGTAAATTAAATTTTAATATCAATTGAAAATTTTGTTGTATTGATTCTACAGCCTATCTATAAAATTTATTACACGTATGAGGCAAGTTTAATAAATATAGACTCGATCGAACTTTACAATGCATTATCATTCGATTATAAAAATAAAGACTAATCGTATTTTGTTTTTTAAAATTTTATTATATAAAACGAATTAATAAAACTCAACACCCACGATTTTAAAAAATTTTCAGTCTGTCATATCATAGTCTCTTGCGCGTTATTAATTCAGGAAAATCAATTTTGCCACAATGTTTCCATCATATTTTACATTCAATCATTACACGCTCTTATGGCGTTAAGAAAAACAACACGTTCAAGACATTATCAGCTTGTTACGTTATAAAATTATCTAGAACCTCTCATGAACTGTCGTTTCGAAAAACTAATTTGAAAACAACGACGACGTTTCCACCGTGCTTTAGCATCGTAAAACTATGATCTGTGTCCATACGTTAAGAGATCAGCGTTCCTCGGGGGATACCGCAAGCGAACGACACACGATTTACATGAGGGTTCTTTTTGTCCAGGAACGTGTCATCGGGGCTGAAACACCCATGTGGTAGACCTTGAAAATTGCTATTTCACGGTCGAGGTAACACGAGACAAACGCTCGATTTCTAATCGAGGAATTACCTTTCTTACAGCCGGTTGCTCTGGCGATGATTGAACGCGAGCACGGCTGCACCGTTCGACATTCTTTTCCAGAAAACGCTTCCGCGTTCGCTGCTCAATGCAATATTCCTGCATCGTACTAATGCACGCGCTAGATTTGCATGGAAAAATATCATGGAAATGTCATTGAAAGGTCGTGTATACGCGAAACAGAGAGGGAGAAAAAGAGAGAGAAAGTTGGCGAGAGAAGAGTGTTATGAGATGGAATTTTTATTTTTTAACGGAGGCTTAAAGTTATAAATTAGTTATATTCGCGTCTCTGTTTTTATAATTTTAGAGAAGATCGACCTTTTCGAGAAATTCCGTGGCTTTTTCACAATCGTCAGGTCAATCTAATAATTTATTTTTTAATTTGTTTGATGTAAAAAAAGCAAGATTCTTTTTCATTGATTGTATATTTTTACGATTAATTTATTGATTTTATGTTTACGATAGTTTCTGTCATGAATGCTGTTGCGATAAATGACGATTAGATTAGAGTTAGATTAATTCATTGTGTTCAAACGAATTCATTGTATTGCGATTTTATTGTACATGTAACAATTGATCTAAAGCATACACCAATTAATTTAGATAACGTCGAATAATTTAAGATAGATTTTCTTCTAATGAAAAATTTATTTTCTCAAAGTGCGGATGGGGCTTAACGTACAGTTACCATTTGCGTACGATGCAGAGAATTTTCGAGCATTCAACAAGTTTCAAATTCGAAACATTGTCTCTATATATTCAAAAATGTAAAAATTGTTGAATATGTAGATGTTCAAAAGTGTAAAATAAAAAAAATGTATCAACAACTTCAAACTCTATTTTGTACAAACAAAACACGTAAATAACTATCATGTATTTCGTACTAAACGAAGTTATAAAAATCAAGCTCAACGTTAAAGTCCAATTATAATCTCGAAATGTACGTGTAAAACATAAAGGTACAAATTCAGGATTAAGTGGGAATAGCTGCGACGCGTGAAAAATGATGCGCCGTTCTAATGGCCACGCTTCCGTTCGTCAGAAACGACCGGCCGATAATTTACCGCTAAATTATCGACGATAGGAGTTCGTTGACGCAGGAGAAGCGGCTCGTTACCCGCTGGCTCGCAATCAATCCGAACGAACGTACTCCGCCATTTTCAATTAATTTTTTTTTTACGTAATCGATGCGCCATAATCGCTATCGCTCGGAGATAGTACGGACAATTACGCGCCGATACTTGGGGAAATTAGAGCTTAACAAATGGCTCAACAAATTCCTCGACGTCAAGGGTTCTTAATTCTTCGAGAAGAATGTATTACAAAGGAAACGCGATAGATATTTCAATCTGATTTTGTTTTTGGAGCTCAAGTACAAATACAGTTTCGATTTTGCTTCCAAGTAGAAAATAAAATCTTTTCCAGCGTACGAAATACGCGTTGATTCGCTGTAGATGTTTGAAAATTTTCCAATTTTCCACTGACGAGTTATCCTCCGTCATCTCTGAATTTCGAAGGTCAAACCAGATTGCTGGGAATATTAGAGGAAAAATGAGAAGAATAGAATCGAACAAAGGAATCAGATAAAGATTTCAATTTTTTAATCT
Organism: Melipona quadrifasciata; assembly: GCA_001276565.1. Lineage (NCBI taxonomy): Eukaryota > Metazoa > Arthropoda > Insecta > Hymenoptera > Apidae > Melipona > Melipona quadrifasciata. The sequence goes on along the minus strand of KQ435762.1, from coordinate 92,221 downwards.
ACCCTTTTTACAATCGACTGATCGATACAACACTCATTAGATTAGATAGTAATCGCTCCTAAAGAGCGTTAAAGAGTAATCGTGTATCAAGATCAACAAAGATTTATCAAACGCTTCACGCACAACGATCGTACTCTCACTATTCCTTTTTTTGCACATTCAGGGAAGAATTTTAACAAGGGGAAGAAATTAAATCAAATTACATGATAGAATTAAAATTAATACAACGAATGTTACTAAAACAAATATAGTAAAATCGATTAAGTAAAACTCGCTGTAACGAAGTTGAAAGCTGAAAGAAAAGGAAAACGTGCAACGTGAAACTTTCGAGAGATTCTATTGAAATACGAGGCATCGTCTTGATACGTACAAGCAACATGTGACATCCTGTGCACATGGCGATGACTGAAAGGAGCTGTTACAACCATTCCGGCTATGACCGTACGGATTTCGGGATCTTGGTATCAGGTATACAGTTTACGGATTCTTAGAACTGACCTTTCTCTCTGCTAGGCCGAAATCGACCACCGACGGTCACATCAGGGTATTTTAAAAAAAGAACGTGACTAATTCAGTGGCTCAGCCTACGCTACGTTACAATTAAACCGAACAGCTACGAAATGTCATTCGAACGTGAGCCTTGTCTTTCAGAACCAAAGCAGTTGAAACAAAACCATCTGAATCATTTAATTTCGTATTTGCGACACGCTGATAGATAATATCCACTCGCGCTCCTATAATCCGTGGTTTGTAACGAATTTTGTTTAATTTTTTTTTTTTTTAATTTTTTTTTTTTTTTTTTTTTCTTTCTTAAGGAAAAGGCAAATTGCAGAACCTAATTGGACGTTTCAATTCTTGATAATAAAATGATAAATTGACAGATGAGTAAATTATCTGTAATTATGTTTTGATGCTTCGTAACGAGTTAAAAAGAAACTCGCGAGGCCAGACGTCAAAATTTGTTACGGTAAATGTAATACATCTTTGGGCAATCGTACACTTCATACGGAAGTGAGCCTCTAGTACAGGGAAAGTTATTTCGTTAGTGATTTATTGCTGTGGAAATTCAAAAGTCATTGCTGCCGAGGTGCCTTTCTCCTGTAATTTATTATTTATTACTCGAATATTGGCATTGTGGAATTCCAGGAAGAAAGGTTATTACGGAGATTTCATTTACAAGCTCCTTTGCGAAATGTAAATTATTTTATTTTATCAGCTAACTGTATCTTGTATTTGAAACTTGTGCGCAGTAAATTCCAATTTCAATCTTCGATAAATACTAAATAGCGACGATTCGCAAATAAATCTCAGTACAGGGATTTAGATTGGACTACGAATTTTCATTCGTACTCATATTTTTGAAAAGATAATTAGAAATTAAATCATGGATAGAAAATCGTGTTACCAACTAAATATATAATTTGAAATTTTTCTCTCCTGAAGGGGCATCCTTTTTTTCAAAATTGACAGAGTGCTTCAAACTTTTAGTACACAGTTCAATCGTTTACGGAATAATAACTATTTTTGCGCATTACATATTTTCAAATTTGCAACACTTTGGTTCAATGCTATTTTTACACAAATATATGATTCCAATATTTCAATTTTTTTAAAAATTAAATTATCGAAGGTAATTTTGTTGTCGTGAATTTCCGCAAATTTCATGAAAATATTACGTCGATCATAGTGATATTTGCAATTTGACATTTGGTCTAAAAAGTCAAGATTAAATTATAGAAGAGAGAGTTTTGATGTCGTGAATTTCCGCAAATTTCATGAAAATATTACGTCGATCACAGTGGGATTTGTAATTTGACATTCGATCTAAAGTCTCAATTCGCGAGTGAATGGGACGATCATTAACCGGCGCGGTATTATTTATCTTCCGCGTAGACAGTTATCTCTCCGTTTTGCAATTTATCAGATAGTATCAGCTTAATCGTAGTCAATCTCAACATGTTTGATTCACGCGTAACAATACATTTTCCTGTCACATTTTCCGCTGAGCAGTTGGCTTTTTCTCAATGACCTTGAATTGGCTCTTCATTAAACGGAGGGTAGGAAAATATGATATTTCGAAGGAAGGTGAAGGAAGGTGAAGGAAGGTGAAAGTGGCCTTGAAATTACCGTTACGTCCTCATTTCATTTGCTAATGAAATCTGTTTCTATCTAATGAAACGTTTTTTAAAACGTACATTTCCATGCAAATTCCTCGCAGCGTATCCTGTCGAAAGTTTATTGATTCGGGAAAGAAAGTCATTTCTATCGTCAAGTCGTACTGACAAATGGAATTGAAATGTTCGATCAAAAAATGAATTTGTTCTGTAAACGTAGTAAATACTACAGTAAATCTTCAAATCGAGAATTATTTTCAATTTTTACGTTTCTTTTATATGCTTTGACACGACACTGCATTTATCTTTCACCAGCACCCTGAATTTCACATTACTATTGATTGAAAGGTATTATCATTAATACAACAAATATTAATTATCATTCACACAAACAATTATATATCATCGTGATTAATTGATACACAAATCCTGCTTATCTCCATTAATATTTTCATATCGTTTCCCAAACTTTCATATTTTCATAAATATCCATCTCAAAATATTATAATAAATACTCTACTATTGGATTACTAACTTCAAATTTTCAATTTTTGTTCCCATGATAAATGAATAAAAATCCGCAGTCTCATAAAATATATATAAATATAAATATAACATAAATATCCTCGCAAGTTCAGTTAATAAATTATTAACATAATTGGCCCGTTTAAATGAAAGAAACGAAATTGAGAGAGACCTGCGCGTGGCGAGTAATTCCCCTGTCTATTGTCTACTCAATATTCATGACCGTCTCGATTACGAATAGAAGCGATCATAAAACTGCTGAATCGGGCACGGTGTGTTTCCATAGAATTTCAACTATCGAGAATAATGGATGAGTCTTTCACCGTTACCACATTGTGCTTTATCCCCACGAGGATAAATTCGTTCTTTGCGTACGGCTCGTTTTGTGTTTAACGAACAGGAGAGGATGGTTCTGTATATAAATGCGTAGCCAGCCGTTGAGAATCTTTTCGCGTTGTTAATACTAAATGCCATCTTCTACACGGCGTTGCTCTCTAATTAGCAATTAACCGGTGCTAATTAATCGACCTGCCGATACGAGGCGACCCAGCTTCGTGCATAATGAAGCTTCCCTCGAGCTTGATAGCTGGGGCCTGCTCGTCGGTAAATTTTGATTGGAATTATACTCGATGTTGGCCGGAACTTTCGAAATAAATCTCTACGAGTGCGATAACCTTATCGGAGGGAAATTTCAAATTAACGATTTCAGTTCAGCCTGTTGATAAGTTTTACAGTTGTTAATAGGTCAGTAAATTACTGGCAATTATCAGTAAATTTTTTTGTACGTTTCGAAATTTTTAAAATTCCAGAAGTTACGAGTCATTCGATCATCCTTTTCCAATGCAAAGGTCGTAAAATAAAACGAAAAGTGTGCCGCTGAGGAATTTTAATATATTTCACGTAAAAATTTAATTTCGAATGTGTACAAGGCGAGAAATTTGTAAAATATCCTCAGTACGATACTCTCTAATAAGAACTGAACGCGAAAACAATTTTCCAAAGTTCCATTTCTTTTAAACTGCGTTCTCAAAGACGTGATTTCGCGGGTACGAAAGTTCAGCGTATAGCAGTAATTACGTTACGGTTCGTTCCAGTTTACAGTTCTAATGGAACACATTAGAATATTCCAGATGGTACGCGCAACCCACGATCGAATTCCAATACGTCCATATTGGATTCACGGTTGAGTCACGCGGAAACAATTTGTCTTTCTATCGGCCATTCATATCTGAGATCTAGCATTGCTCTTTTCCTCTCGCGACGCATGAATTTTCCATTATAAACGGGCGTCGAGATTCTTGGCACCGGTCCATTGTACACGCGCCTGGCTTGATTTACAATTGAGAAGTTAAACATCCCCGGACGTAACAGCGTTATTTATCCCTTGCGATCTGGTTCAATCTTTCTGACATTATCGTACGAATTCGAAGGATGTTTTCATTCGAAGCCACCTTGGTATCTGCCTGCTGAATTTTTGTCTCTTTTTGTATTTTTATGCAACTGTCTTCCCCCCTTTTTTTTTTAGCGACGTTACTTTATTTAGGGTCTATACAATTCTTTATCGTACGAACAATATCCTTTTCTTCTTTCTTCACTTGTTGAGAAACTTCATTCTTTGGAGCTTTTATTTGACATTCATTTGCAATCGATACATTTTACTATTGAAATTATACATTTGAAGAAGTGGCATTTTAATTTTTTCCCCTGTAACTTTAAAGTGACTTGAATTTTTATCTCAGACATATTTCTTTCATCGCGACTTGTCTTTTTAGTATTCTCGGTTAAATCGTTTAATTTACCGACTGTGTCTTTTATCCTCAGACAAAATTTTTCCCTCTGTTCTCGGAAGATGAAATTTCCTTATTGTCGCCAACTTTTCCTGCAATTTTTCTAAGAAAATGGAATAATTTCTTTTTTGATCAATCAGTGCGGTTAGAATATCAAATACGAAAAGTGATCCGACTATTTTTAGCACATTTAATCATTTGTTCATAGCGTGTATCTTACAATTTATTCATAACAACATTTCATTATTATAGCATGTATATATTAATTACGTTCGCAATAGATGTTCCTTTTTCTAAATTACGCTTGCATAATGTATGTACTCGCGTATGTTTCCAAACTTCTCACACTTTTAATAAATCTGAGAACCTTGTGCTTGATAATTTCTTTCGTTTCAATTCAATTAATAAAGAAAGAAAGAAAAATCCAAAGAGCACACGTAACAGCATCAATCAATGCAACAACCTCGCCATGTACTATACACTCTGTTATAAGAATGTAAAATATCCATCCAGGATCGGTTCTCAACGCGAAACAATAGCTCTCACGACTATTATGTGTCCGTGCGTTTAATAATACCGAGTTCTTCCAGATGGAAGATCCGTAACCGCGTTGCGCCGTTCTTTCACCGTAATGAAATCATATTTAACGATATACGAGTTTACGAGTCGAGCGGAGGCGAGAAAATAGGCAGCAGTTCGCGACACCATCGGGAGTTTAGAAACCGTTCTAAAGGAGACTCGAGATTGCGCTTTCGGTTTCCGCTTCGAGCGGTTTCACAATTTTCAAGGCCGTCCGTGAGCGTGCAATCCACCGCCAGCACAAGTATAGTTGTTGTAGGCGTTATACGCCGGGCATATGAGCCGCCCGGAGAACGTCGCCCACTAGGCTGTTTCTTAAGTGGATTACGATTGGAATTCGATTCGGGTTGCATCGATCGCGTCTCGAATTAACTTTGTTTCTTTCTCCTTTTTTTTTTTTTTGGTTTCCTTGATACACATATTTTTGCGCGAGCACGTTTTCAAGTTGATCCCGCTGCCGTCCTTGGCTCCGAAACGATAACTTCGTGGGCGCCCATCAAACTGATCAACTCCAACTCCTTTCGTTTAATAGGTTTGATATTCATCTCTCGAGAAACAAATCGTTTGAATTTTTATAGGTTCGTTTTTACGTTAAAAAAAACGTAAGTAACGATAAATTTAGAGAATGATGCTCATCATCATTTTCATATTGCTTCCGAACAGCTCAATTATTCGCCACAAGCTGTGAAAAGTAATCGATCTCCTCAGCTTCCAAAGCCACCTCTTTGTAACAAATATTATAGCAAATATCGTTTAGATATTTTACATAATATTAATATTAATATATACTCGTTTCCCGTAAATGTATAAAGATGATGTATTAAATGATGTACTAAAGAAAATACGAAATTATTTAGTTACTAAAAAGATTATAATTACAATTACGATAAAAATTACTAATCACCAGAAATGATACCATAAACGATACGAATTACTATTTATAAATATCTTTTACCAACGAAGAGGAGTTGAATTTAATGCATAATTCGAAATCAGCGAAATTATACCTCAATTATAGGAAAATAACGATCGTACAGATATCGAATATCAGGCTTTCGAATTACCGCCCTTCTCCCCCTTTGCTTCCAGAAATTCCACGAAGCAGCGATTTCGTGATCGATCGGCGAAATTAATTTTCCTTACAATTAATTTTAACTTCCGTTATCGCGTAGCTATTTTCTGATCCCTTTTCCGCTCGACAGAATCGGCAAACGTTGCTCTGGAGCAAACTCGTACGGCCGCGTGACCATACGATAGACATTGCGAAAGGAGCGATTGTGAAACGGAGGTGAAACTGCTACGGATTAGTGTAACATATCGTCCGAGTTTGGGCGAACGATAACTTCAACGAATCGGTCACGCTAATACAGCGGAATTCTGAATACGATATTCCGAATGCTAGTAATTTTGCTCGCGATTGTCCTTTGAATATGGAAATATTTAATGATTTATTATAAATCGTACGTAGAATGTAAATAATTTCGAAGAAATAGTATATATTAGAATTATAAGTAATAAAATCTTGATCAATTGTTGAGACTATTGAAAAGATCAAACGTTATTCCTCTTCAGGTGCAACGCTGATGCAACGAAAATTAGCGATTGGTTGATTTGGGTCACGTGATTCGCGAGGGGGCGTGGGGTAGATCTCGAGTAGGAGTGGCGTTGTGATGACGTTTGTATTCAAATGTTTGCATGTCAATAAAATTTTATGTCAAAAGTCGTCTTCATTTCCTAGTCGGAACAGTTACTTCTGAGCCTTTCAGTGAGACGAATCGTACTCAGTTTTTATTTCTTCTTACATATTATTTCTTCAAGAAGATATTTATCCTCCCTATTGAAACTCTCTCCACGTTCTTCAAAACCAAAACTTAAAAAAGGAGAAGCTCCATTGAAACTAGAATCTCTAATTAATTCCAACTCCTTTTCATTCGCATTATCGAAAACCATCCACCATCTCCAATCTACCCAAACCATTACACGCATGCACGCCGGGTCGGTGCATCGAACTCGACCGCCTTTACGGGAGAGAAGATCAGGCCAATCAGGGCGATTGTCCGCTTTTCTCACCACGTTGCGCTATGGACACGCGATACCAGGGGCGGAACGCGAGACCAGGAACAGGAATACAGAACACCGTGTACGGTGACCACGTATCACTATGCGCTCGACTAGCCCAGTATGGCCAGAGGAGACCTGGCCAATGTTGAATTTTCCAGCGGCAACAGGCTGGCGCGTGCGAGTTTCAACGTGTGCAGAGAATGGGTTCTGGTACCCAAGCGACACTTTCACTTGCACGCTGCCAATGTCCGATCGGGTGCAGGCATGCGGTCCAACAGCCGAGCTGGCGTTACAGTTTCGTTCCACTGGTCAAGAGAGAATCCAGTTCCCCAGACAGTCGACTGACAATCCGATCCCAGCCGATCGGACGATCGACCCCTCGACTAGATAGCTCGAGCGCGAGAGAGGAGAGATCGCGCTTGTTGCGCGTCGAGATTAAAAGAAGTAAAAAAAAAAAAAAGAAAAAAAGAAAGAAGAAATAGATCTAGAGGGGAAAGACCACCTTCGACGATCGTTCCTGCGAATTGGTTTCGCTTCGAAGGTGCGACGTGGCTCTTTCGCTCCTCGCGAGAGCGACGAATCGGTCTTCTCTTGATTCCTGGGTTTCATGCTTGGGTTGGAATTTTTGCTGAATTCTCTTGCGATTTTTGCGAATTTTTGAACTAGAGGATTTGAACTAGTCGTCTGGTAGACAGATGGTATCTAGGTGACTTTCGACTTTGGGTGTTTAAGGTTTTCTGAAAACAGCGAATCAATGGATTCTTGGCAATTTTTATAAGCAGGCTGCAGACATTTTATGCAAGTTTAAACTTCTGAGAGTGTAATTAGAAAAACAGAAACTCGATAGAAAATTATAATAAGCACTATAGATATATTATATTCTTCCATGTTGCGCGCATTCTGTGAAATTTTACATTTTCGAGAATCTGCAGTCTATTCTATGCGAGTACAATTCCATTAAATGTTATAAAAAGAAAAATTGTGCTTCAATTTTTTGGTAATGGTTTCTCCTCCCCGTTTGAAATGCATCCTACAGATTTTCTTGAAACGTTAAAATTTACTCTGCGAAGCGAGACAACTCGAAAATCGGGTTTTTGTGCGACGTAAGAAACATTTTGCAAGAGATTTATGGCCACTCCGTATATGGCAACAATATTTTCTGAAACGAGGTAACTTACGATTGCTTTTCGGAGAAATTCCTGTGAGAATATGTGGAACGGTCTTGAATGCCTGCACGAAAGGTGCTCGTGAAAGAGAGTGGGTTATACAATCGAAATAACTAGGTACGTAGTGCACGTTTGCTGAACTTCCGTCATCAACGTGCGACCTGTTAGAGAAATAAAAACATGCGGGCAATTACTGTTACGCGGACTAAAAACGAAGAAGGCAGGAATCCAGTTGCTTGTTGAAATCAATTACTAACTTTTAATAAATCAATTGTTCTACCAACAAACGCGACATTGGAGTTTGAGATTAACTGAGAATAAAACAATATGTGACAAATTGACGAATCGTTATTTTCTCAACAAATTAATTGTCATTTTTTTAAATAAATCTGTTGCTATTTTTATTATATATCAGTTATTATATTACTTATATATTATGTATTATATTTATTACAATATAACATAATGAAGCATGAATTAAAGTTAAACGCGCAATTGAAAATTTCATTTCTTTTTTCAATGGAAAGAAAATGATAAAATAGTAGTTGGAATTTGTTGCTTGAATTTGAAAATCGAAAGCCAACAATTATTACCAGTAAGTTACTTCCTACCGACATATTTGTATGACAAATAAGATATAGTGATAAATAAAATTTACTTACTACTGAAAGGATAAAATGAAACAGATATGGGAGTGTAACGTGTTAGAACTGAACATTTACTGTCTTGCAACGTCTGTTTATTTGACGCTTCATAAATTTGACGTTAAATGGCTTACTGAACATTCCATCATAAAAATCACATCTTTTGTAACAACAACGAGCTGTATTATTTTCTATGTGTCCAGAGAAAAGTGTTTTACACGTGAAAACGTCGAGTCACTGAATGCTACGTCGTTAAATTTCACGCCAATTATCTCAAATGGTAATCAATCTTTTTATCTTTACAACGTCGTTTCATCTTTCTCGAGCAATGAATAATTCAGAGAATAATAACAGTAATAATATCTAATATTGTAATATAACATTTTTGATATAATATAGAAACAAGTAGGCTGAATGTTAATAATAATAAAAATAATAATATCATAGGAACGAATAATAGTAATGCAGGAAGTGAACGAAACCAACCTCAGTCGAATGCAATTACCAAGTACGATCAACTTTATATGTTAAAGCGGCACTTTCCTCCGTTGGGAAAGGAGAAAAAGAAACAGTTTACATTGGGGGGAGGGGGGGGGGGGGGTT
>KQ435762.1:42886-53878 GCA_001276565.1 Melipona quadrifasciata | reverse complement strand
CACTTTTCAGAGATTAAATTTAGATCGTTATAAATAATTTATTCTCTTTAATAATTGTTTAATTTTATATTTGAATTCTCAGTCAGACTAATGATTAGTTATTTTACATAGTGCGTTTTGTTATTCTTGATCGAAATCCATTCAACGAAGATAATTCTGCAGTTACGCAAGATATTTCTGTACAAACAGCGAATGCACGTATACAACAAACGATGATATTTTTCATTTTTACAACGCGTGAACGACGCATTTGTATTTCTTAATGAACCACGTAAATTGATAACTTGCACTCGAGCGTCAGTATTTAACCCCTGAGTCAGACTCCAAGCTCGATAAACATTGTTTATACAAAACGTCCTTCCTGTCATAAATCAACTTGTCGAAGTATCAAAAATTTCTTTTTCTTTTTTTTTCATTTTTCGAACGTTTTTTTTTCCCAACATTTCTCTTTTGCACACGCAGTACTTGATATGTTTGTGCGGCTTGATAAAAGAGATTGAAAAAATGCAGAAATTATGGGAGTCTCAGGTCACTCTTTGGATAGTTGAATGAATTTTGGAATATTTAATTTATTTATTCCCAGTAACTCTTTTTTTAACTATAGCATCGTTGAGTGAGTTTTATGTTACTTTTCAAAAAGTTGAACGAATTAGAGTTATGCTATTGAGAAAATTATTATTTTATTGATTAGCCTTTTTACTATTATTTAATTGTTATTTTCTCTTTTGTCCAAAGAACCTTACAGAAACAGATGAATTTTCTTCATCATAAGATTATTTTTATCACGCTCGTGATAGCCAGCGAATAAGTTGTTCAGCTCGGAGGCTATTAGTATCTAAACGCATGTTTACGTATGGTTGTGTTTGAGTGATTGTTTGATTCATGTAAATACCAAATTGTCATACCAAATTGTTTACATACGATAAATACCAGACTAAAATGTTCTAACTTTAAACGATCATATTGAGTAAAAATTCTATCAAATTCTATCAAATTCTTGCAGAATCTTCAAAACTGTTTAAAGCGTTAAAATTCAACTTTATCGACAAAATTTTTTGAACGAATTTTAGTAAATCTATCCAATCAAATTGCTATATCAACATTAGAAATGCCAGCTATACTTAGGTGTGTGTATAATGATCATTTAATAAATAACAATTATTGGATTATAGATGGTTACGTAAATTTATATTTTTGTAAATACAATTAGGAAAATTAGCAATTTGAGTATTGTTACGTATACTCGTGCAGCTTAAAACTTATTATCAACTCCAACAACTATAATCTTTGTCCCAAAGTCGCCATATTATTCTCCAATTTCACGAAATCACCCCAAAATTTCACTAACACTAAAGGACAAAAAAAAAAAAGGAAAAGAAACTTGTGATTCACCGTCAAAATTTCAGAATTCTACTGTTAACCGAAAGCAACAACTACCATCGATTTTACTCACCTCCTGCGGATAGAACGGCGCCTGTAGCGACACACAGATCGCGTTAGCAAAATCGGCGAGGCTGATAACGATTAGCGTGAGCCATTGCCTCTTGGTGAATTGGGCCATCATCGTAGTGACCTTTCCTTTCTCCTCGTTCAACAACACCTTTCGTCTGTCTTTCACCACCCTCTGCCTCGACGGTCCGAGCGTTGGAGATCGTTTTCGTCGCGTGGCATCAGGAACCACCGCCAAATACCAAGGCCAGTCGGTCGTCGACTGATCGTCGATCGATTCGCTTCACCCTCGTCACTTTGCTCGGTCTCTCGTTGTTTGCACGCGAACGTTTAACAGCGTTCGACCCGGTTCGTTCCCGGTGTGCTCTCGAAACGTCTGTGACCCGACTGCTCGAGGGACCGGTTGGTTTTCAACAAGGGAATCTTCAGGAAGCAACGGGAAGAGAGAGAGAAGAAGAGAGAACGAGCAAGGGTCGAAGGTCGAGCGATACGGCGTGCTACCACCAGCTATAATTCTCATTATCGGGTAGCGTTGAGAGCGAGTTCGACATTTCGTTTCTTACTGCATACTTCGTGGTTTGTACAATGGAAGAGTAGATTGTTAATTGAAAATTCTATTGGACGAATTTATGTTTTATCGTTGAAACAGTTCTCTTATTTTCGATGTCTATTATCTAACGTTCTAACATCGAAATGTTGTGGGGGATATTTCGCAATGTGGCGCGTATGTAGGCCACGCGGTATTTATTTGTTTTTGTTGCAATTATCTGTAAGTTGGCTGTTGTGAACAAATAGAATTTGTTCACAATGTGCTGATAGAGAGGGATCGTATGTTACGTTTTATCATCTGAATATTCTATTATCCCCATGTTGTGTTATCGAAATGGTTTATTATGGTTATTATGTTAGAATTTATTTCGCATTTATTACGTGAGTATGTACTAATTATAATATAAATGTACTTCGTAAATTTATGTAAAATATCGTACGAAAATTCGAATCCTACTTGACACTGAAGACGACTCATTATTTTAAAGTTAAAATTTAAAGTCTAAATTTAAAAGAAATTTACAGACATTTACAATAATTTCATGATAATTGGTAGAATTTCGAAAAAAAATTTGAATCGATCGTGTAAGAGATACTTTAAAATTCAATTTGTAAAAAGAAAGACTGAGAAATGGCTGATACTTATAGCAATGATAAATTATAATAAAAACAAGTATAATACAGACGCTATCTAACAAATAAAAAGAAAAAAAAAAATTCTAGAAAAGATTCGAAAGAAATGATAACAAGAAACATGTTTTTCACAAGATATTTCTGTTTGATGTAATTCAAAGGTCTCTGTGAAACACCTCTCATGTCGTTAGAAATAGAGAAGATACATGAATGTCTTAGATATTTAAGTTCTTCAAATATTTAAATTCTAAGAAACAAAAAAGATACTTGAGGTATGGTATATGATGAATACATATGCATTGTGTATAATGCTTGACGACTCTGAAAACACAAAATAAGCGATTTATGGGTATTTTGAGAAATGACGAATACAGTCAACGTATCATCGCTACACTATCTTTGTAAACAAGGAACTGTCAGAGTTTTGGCAGCTGTCTCACAGCACACGCAGAGGATCTGATTATCTTTCAATCTCGAGATTCACCTTTGACAACTTGTCCAGTCTGCGACGTAAAAACTTATCCAAAAAGCTGACAAGTCTGTCTAATTTCCCTTTTTCCTCATTATTTGCATTGATCAAAAGATACGAGATTTCATGGAATTTTATAGCTTCCGAGATGACATTGACTCTGTTAAAAATGATTGACATTTATTTAATTAACAAGCAATCTTGAGGTAAAGATAAAAACGTCGATATTTGAGAGAAATGTGTAGATTATCTGCAGATGAAATTAAGTTATTATTATTATATCAGTATTATATATGCATATAATTACAATCTCTGTGCAGAGAAGAAGTCATGTTCGAGTCAATTTTTAAAAGTGGACAGCACGTTTCTGATCATTTCTCTCTGCATAGAACTACTGTAACTACAGCGTGTGATATAACATCGAGAAGTCAGTTGTACATTGAAATTAACGATGAACGTATCATGCCACAAGTTTATTTTCCTGTTGAAAGCAGAAAATAGCACGGCGTGACTAAGATTGTTTGAATGTAAAATTAAAGAATCACGAAAATACTTGATGAATCAAAATAGACGAATCGAAAATGAAATACTTCAGATCAAAAAATGTTTCGTAACGAAGATAAACGAATTGCGGGTGAAGCAATTTGATAACGAAGAAAGAGGAGAAAGTATTTAATAATCAAAAGAAAAAGAGAGAGAAACGACTTCTAAAATATTTCTCAGTTTCATAAAATATATTTCAAACAACCAAAGTTTTACCCTAGCACCGACTCAATAGCAACAATATTCACTCGATAATTCTCACAATGAATTTGCAAAACAATATTCTCTCGAATTAATCCACTTCGCCTGCCACAAAATGCACAGAATCGCACGATACGTGCAAATTTGAACCAAAGTCAAATCATCATCGTCAGTCCACCGAAATACTCCGTCTTCGAAAACATTCTTCTTCGTTGTTTCATCGCCCAAACGCGATTCGTCCGTTTCACGAATTACGAAGAATTAAGAAAATGTGATTTTCTTCGACAACGTTTACAGAAAAACAGGAAAAAGAAAAGAGAAAAGGAAAAAGAATAAAAAGAAACGATCCGAAGGAACTACGTGTCGCGAAGCCAAACTTTTAACGGGACCTTGCTCAAGGCCTTGCCAAGGAAGTTCTTGAAATGTTTGGCGATGCTGGCACTGGCGGCTGGTTTCATCTCTTCGATGATCTCCTTCGCGTTCTGGTTGAGGAACTGATTCATCGCTTGACCGATCACGTTGTCGCCGTTTAATTGATCGACCACGCGGAATCGCGCTCGAGCCAGATTGAAATCGACCAACATCCGCGCCACTTTCAGGTAACGAACCCCGTCGCGGATCTCCTCCGCTCCTTGGAGACGAGCGATCGCTTGCACGTCGCCTGAAAAATACAGTTTCGTGAATTCCCATCTTCTTAACACTACAAAATAAAGGAACGTGTTTATTTGAATTATATCTTCGAGCGTAGGAGCTCAGCAATTTTATAGAAATTTGAGAGATTTTAGTGAAATTTGAGAGATTTCTTTTAAACGTGAGATGCGTCATTAGAGAATTTTCGGAAGATCAGAGAAGATATAAAAGATATAAAGAATCTCAGCTTTGTATTTCGCTGTGTCGTTTGCAGAAAAGATATTTGCATTTTCTCGTAAAATGCTTAATTTTCCCTAAAATTTATTTACATTTTCCTTAAAATTCTTTATCGTTTCGTCTAGCAACTCTTAATTAAATCGCAGAAGTCTTGGAATTTTCCAGCATTCCCATTCCTATGCGACTTTTCTCGCACAGAGAAAATTTAGACGGAAATTTCTTTAGAAATTTGTCTAAAATTTTAATTGGCGTTTGGCACGTCCCATCTATTTTCTATTATTTCCATAAATCATCAGGATGAAGAAATGACGTTTTCGTCAAACTGTGGGTCTCTGGGTCATTTTTGGCGTCTTCTTCAAAATCAAGTTTTAAGGTTTAGAATTTCACGATATCGAACGATCTAGCGCACTTCAATTACTATACAAATGCTGAAGATTATTCGTTTTTTACTTTATTTTGCATTGAAGAGTGTAATCTTTACTCACCGAAAAGTGCCCAGAATTCACCGTGGCTCTGAATGGGGAAGAGCAACACGTTTCCCACCACTTCGTAACGGCCTTGTAGCTCGATCTTTGGAAATGACAAGTAAAGATCGAGCCTGTATGTCTTTACGTCGATTCGTGTCTTTATGAGCGAATAATTCCCTGCCCCTATGACCGTAATATTGGAGAACAACGCTCTAACACGAACGGCTCCTTGGCCATTCTCCATTCCTAATTCCGGGATAATCAATGGCTCGATCGGAGGTAGATCCAAATCAGGGAGACCTGAAAGAATGGAATTTCATGCAGTGATAATAATTGATACAATTCTGTTTGATCATGAAAGAATGGAAGTTATAACTAATTATAGTTTTTCATTCATAAAATTGATATTCCTTTTACTTTAATTTGCTAATAATAAGGATAAAAGTAGAATTTACTAAATACGAATATGTAGTTCTCAATATATTGATTATATTAACAGTAAAATGTTTTCTCTAATTTGATCAATTTTTGTATCTTGAATAATCGATAGATTTTTATATTCGTTCATTTGTCTTTTAGCAATCAAAAGAATAATTTGATTCTTTTGTGTCTTTGCATTCAACATCTCAAATTTCGTTGTGTTGTTAAAAGATATTTGGAAATAAAGACACGAATAAATCAAGTGTTCAAAGTCGTAGAAACGCCGCCCGTTTACGTAAGGTGCTCAAGCAGGCCGAAATTGCCCTAATGAATTACTGATTATAAAACCAGCTGATTCACTAGCTGATGCTCGTAACTTTATTACATAAGATCATACCTTTGCTCTAATACGTTTCTACGTGCTAGCGTTTCTAAGTACTTTTAATTTCTTCAAAAGTAAACCCATTTCAACGTACAAAAGTAATACTCAATTGACTATAGAAGATGACTATAGAAATTACATTGAATTACTAAAATTCAAAATATAGTCAATTTTATTTCTCAATAATATTTAACCCTCAACAATCTCAAAATCATTAACACACTAATTAAAAGTTGTTGGAATCATTTTAAAAAGACAAACGCAAGCAAAATTTGTTAATTAATATATTCGATGATATAATGTTGCAAGAAACTTTTCGAATAATTTGTACTTACCCTTCAACAAATATGGCTGCAAGTGGTTCAAAGTCTTCTTAAAGCATGAGTCTATCTTGGGATCTGATCTATTGCATGGTAATATGTACTCGGCTGTGGAAAACGAAGAATTTTGAAAGAATAGATTCAGAGAAGATTTCACGATCGTTTTTAGATGACGATAGATCCGTGAAATTTTCAGTCACGCGATCGTTAACTTCGTTTGCTAGCTTGCCATGTGTCTTTCTACTTCCTGTACCTTTATGCAACCACTCTCACTTCCGATGCCGTCCATCGGAAAATTTACTCCAATTTCTGTGGCGTTTCAACTTGCCGAGACAACTGTAATTACTTTAACTTCAGTAATTACTTCATGATTATTTATGCCTCTTGGAATCTAGTTCTTCGCAGTGCTTTTTAATTTTAGTTTCGATTTTTAGTTAAATAACTTGATTATATAGCTTTTACTTAAAGGTTTCCTTTATGCACGAAACACATACATGAATTATTGGGATGTAAAGGAGAAAAATTAATTAAAAATTTTTAAATTTCACAGTAAATTTTAAGTCAAGTTCTAAAAATTAATTTAACTTATAAACACGTAAAACATTATTAAAAATACTTCTTACAAATTGACAATTTCATCATATTGAAAATGACTACATTTTGACAATCAGGTAAAGAATTTATCTGTCACGCGAAAGTGAATTAAAGATGTATAAACTTCATATGAATTTTTATCTAACTTTTACACTTATAAATAGAAAGAATTTATTAATTCTATCCAGAATTTTTCGTCGTTGTAATTTTGTGTCCAAAATATGCAATGATTTGGTTACTTTTCTTATTTGTTGTATCAACAAGGCTAACCACACACTCCTTCCTCATAGGAATGCGAAACACTATTCGGTTTACAGTCAATCGATCTTGACATACAATTCGATTCGACGCTTGTTGAATTCTCTAAATTGATTTTCTCGTCGATGAAAGTTGCAAATTTCTGATATTGCGATGCAACATTTGCAGAATATTTTCTATGATAATTTTCTGTACACTGATAATGTTATGATGAATTATACCTATTACATTACATTTATATTATTCATGTCGTTATGTTGATTTAATTTTATTGAAATAACGATACTTTTTCAAAATATCAATTACTATAATATTAATATAATTATTGACACGTAGTTTTCCCTTTCTCTTTAACTACAAAAGGACACACAAAGTTCAGGCTGGAATTTACTATTTTTCTTTTATTTTACGTGATTATGTACGACTCGAATACTTGAAAAATTATTAAACAATAAATTGCTTATTTTTGCAATTTTATGTAACATTTCATTTCTGCTGTGTTTCTTAACCTACTAAAGACCAATGTTGTGCGTAAATAATTTTTATCAATTAATATTTCAGTATTTTTCGATTATTGTAAATATCGTTGATGCAATTTAATTTTAAATAGTCTAAAATTAATTGAATTACAATAAATGTAAAAAAAGAAAAAAATATCAAAGAAGAACTCGATAAATGCAAATATTGATGCACGGAAATATTCGCGAGTGATTTCAACGCGTGTCGTGTCATGATTGCACTATGACGTATCATCAAGCGTTTTAGCGCCTGAGAAAATTATGCAATTGATAATTATCTCTAGATAAATACGACAAAATTAATTTACATTGAAATTTTTAATAAATTATCAAAAACGTCATAATCGACTAATTTTATGATTTCAATCATTATCAAAAATCGAATTGATGAGGTATAATGAACATTAATTAAAATAACAAGTAATAATGAAATGTGAGTGCATATGTGGAGTGTTGATAATCTTAATAAGCTTTTTTGATATTCACACACATACGGAGATTATTATATTAATTTAAACTTGCAAAAATGAAATTTTCAAGATTGCATAATTAACAACTAGTACGTCTTTTCAGTTTCTCCTATAAACTGAATTGAATGTTGAATTGAATCATTTCAAAAGTTTCTTTAATTCATTAAAGGTCAATATTGAGTCAATTCATTGACCTTTTCAATCAATTTACATTAATAGATTTTATTTTTTAACGTTATTACTGTAAAAGTAAATTTCAACGATTCGCTTAAAGTTTCCTTGTTACTTTTGGATAGATTCTAGAGTTTAATGAAATTTGAAGAAATTGTGTTTATAATTCTTATTAATTATAATTGACTCTTATTAATTTTTCTCTCTAAAACTTATCTTAGTACCATTATATTGTAAATACGTAAATACATATCTGTTTACGAAGCTTTTGCTATTTCAGACACTGAAACCATTAGCAAGTGTTTAATCTACTGGCTCGAGAAAGCATTGAAGAGCATTCTCATTTAATTTACACTTTTATTTACACCTCTTAATCTACACTAATTCATGATGCGTGTCTTATTACATGCAGAGCGGCAAGCTTCTGAAAATATTTTTTTAGTATTTCTGTTTTGTGTACTTTATCCATTTGTTTTTTGATTTCAGTGATTTTTGATATTTCAATTTCTGTTGAATATAATCCTGTTACGGTTCCCGACTCTCGTCTTGTTCAAAGTGTAAAAAATATATTTCTACATTCTACAATGAGAAAAATAAAGCCATCAATGTTTTTCATAAGAACATCTGCAATCTACTTATCAAGCAAAGTGGATATATATAATCGACTATTTTATATTTCCAAAGTACAAGAAATACACTTTTATTATTTTAGATTCTATATTAAACGAAAATCATTAGCAAGGAAAGTAAACTTCAAATTCAAGTTCCATAAAAAGTTAATCTACCAATAATACAACTAGCATCAATTTTTTAATTTTCTAGGCAAAATTTCAGCAGCTCAAAAAAACATTGGTCTGCAGTTACCACGCCTGTGCAACTTCAATTTCCACGTGTTACAATTTTTCCTGAACAAACGGTGTATTAAGAAAAAAAAAAAAAAGAATAATAATAATGATACAAATATCCAGCTACAAAAGTTTCCAACGAATGCATAAATGTCAGCAGCCTGCTCGTTAATAAGCCTGCTACGCAAGGTCCATGACCAACCAAAGAATCTGGACCGTTCGATGCATCGTCCTGGTTGCGTGCAAATACGCTTTCACTCTCGTGGAGTCGAATTCGCGCGAAGACGAGCGTGCAGCTGGCTCGCGAGTACGTAATGCAAGACCAGCTCTAAGTAACCGTCGACCGCTCCGCCACTTTCTCCAACCGATTACTGTCCGATCCACGAGCCCGTTACGCAACCTCTGACATAACCTTCGCCACGCCATCGAGCGCTGTTACGCCATGCTCGCTACCATTACGTCGCGTCGCATCGATGACCAACGCTACACCGTCATTGTGCGTTTAATATTTTTAAATTTTCGTTTCATTTCATTCGACCCGACCGGTCGAACTCTGCAAATTAATAATAATTTTAACTTTTTAAGTTTCGTGTTGAAACAAAACTCGACGTTGTGACGTTGGTAGCAACAGGTAACACCTCGAAGAAGTTGGAGAACAAAGAGTCTATGAAGTACTATCGAAGTCTATGAATAAGATGTCTGCGTGAGTGGCTAGTGGAATTTAGCTGAGGTCGAGAATGAATTTGGTGTTTCAAAAATAAGATTGTTACAATCTTGTGGCTGGTTGAATTAGTAAGATTATTTTGGAGAAGAAGGTTGTTATTAGAAGATTATTGAAATTAGTAAGAGTATTGAGACGAGTTTAGAATTTTGAGAATAAGATGATAATAATCAGAGGAGAGTATTTCAATTATTAAAATATTATTATAATTAGGATAAAACATATCTATTTTAAATTAATTCTTTTTTTGAATTAATTCTGTTTAAAAGGAAATTGAGCTGATCGAAGTATATAATTCTTTTATATTAACATTTTATATTAAACATTATACTATTATTTATTATTGGATCAATTATCGTACAATCTAATAATTCATAAAATTAAGTTAGGTAAATAAGACAAATGGGATCAGTAGTAGAATGAATATGAATTGACACTGGTCCTCGAACATTTTCTGAGAATTTTATTTAATGTTATAAATGATTATTATTAGATTGATTATTATTGAATTTTTTATTTTGATTGTAATTGAATGATTGATGAAATTTTGGGATAAGTTCTTATTACTGGAAGCTTTAACAATATCTTTCATCATTCTCTTGACGAAAAATTTCAGGCTTTTACGAGAATACGCATAAGTATTTATGTTTCTTCAAAAAAACGAAATAATTACCATAGCATCTTGTTGAAGTGAGTGAAATAATTAAAAATTTGCCTTGCAAATCAGACAGTAAAACGTTCTTCATCTTTTTAAAAAATTCGACCTTCGGCCAGCACGAAAACAAAACTAGAAAATTCTCAAACATTCCAATCTACGATTTCCTTGTTCTCTGTCTGTACGTAGAAAGAGAAAGTATCGTGCCAAAGAAATGTCAAGAAAAATGTCCAATTCCATTTGTTCTCGTCCGCTTTGCTACTCTTATCATAATCATTAAATTTTTTAATTTCATTCTCGAAGTTTCGAAAAAGAAAACGGAATAATTAAACAGCCGATTGTATTGTCCAGTTAAAATTCTACAATTAGAACACGCGTTCTTTTCTTAAATTTTATCAAATATTCTCGCTAGAAAATGTCTGTGACTTCACCGTTGACTCGATCAAAAATTGTACGTATG
>KQ435762.1:8229-42856 GCA_001276565.1 Melipona quadrifasciata | reverse complement strand
CGTATGAACTTTCAGTTCTCTGATTTTGTCTTTAAGAGGAATTCTCGAAGGAAAGAGATGGTAGAATGACATTGATCGGTAATGTATTCACCACACGTTAATTCTTCAATATTATTCTGAGGAAAAAAAATGTTTTCAAAAAACACAAAATTAAAATTCTCCAATTTCGATTTAAAAGATTCTCGCCATCGAAACCTTCAGTTTCGTTCTCAAAAGAACGAGGAAATAATCGATAAATCATCAACTTAGTTAAGACTCTAAATACGTGGTAATCCTCATACACACGTGTACACCATCCGCGTAATTCTTCACTTCCATTTCGAACTCCCACAACTCGGATATCCTCCGAGTTTATCTCAAAGTTTATCTTTATCCGTGAGAAGAGAGAGAGAGAGAGAGAGAGAGAGAGAGAGAGAGAGAAAGGGAACAATCGAACGATCGACACGGTCAAGACGCTGTACAACAAGAGTCTCGATCTCTCGGAAGAAAGCGAACAATTTAACACGACAAAAGGAAACGCGTGCAACGCAACGGACTTCCGTGATATAATCGCGACAATTGTCCTCTACGTGGAAAGAGAAAGGTAGATACGCTCGATGATCGTAAAAGGAATAATTACTCGCTCGTAGCGCGACTTAACTTCATTCTTACGCTCGTTACGCGCTCTTATTGATAACAAAGTTACTCGCTGCACGAAAACAACACCTCAGCTTCAGTGCGACCCCCCTCGGATTCTCAGCACACCTTCTAGATTATTATCCAGCGCGTTCACCTAAGCGAGAATTAACTCTTAGATCATCGTAAAATCGTGGAAAGTGGTTGCATAATGGCACTTGCTGTATTAACTTTGAAACTTTTCTTTTTCTATTATTAGTTGTTGATTAATTATTTCACTGGACTGTGGATTTCGATGCATTTAGTTGAAAGAGATTTGAAGATGTTTCTTGTCACATTCAAGTTGGAATTTTCGTCCTTTTTAATTTAATTTAAGTGAAATAAATATTCGCCCAAGTTCTACTGACCTTTTAAATATTTATGAATTGAATTTGAATTGTACGCGAATCTTTTTATTTTTATTGTAAAATGTACGAATATGCAGAGAAGTTTGAATATTTGCACGATATAATTATAAATTAAAATGTTAAATTACTTTATATAAAATTAATTCTTTGACAGGCTGCTTCGCAAGAACTTATCGAAGACGCGTGTGCATTGTCTACGATGGAAATTCATCCGAATTGAAGTTCACGTGATAAGAATTCCCCTCTCTGTTCGTTCAACATTTCATTTACATCAATTAGGTCATGATTCAACGAAAATTTCAACGACGTGAGCGAATTTTCACTGTAGCGTAAAATTGGCACCGAAGAGGCTTACGTATCTCGAAGTCGGGCTCGTTCAGCGCAGGATTGTTTTGTTGCTGATCCGAGAGCACGAGTTCTCCGGACAACAGTCCAAAAAGCACCGCACAGAGTATACTCCGCTGTTGCAACATCCTGGAGAACCTTCGACCTCCACTCGAGGTCCACTTGTTGATTGCAAACAATTACCCCTGAATGTTGAACAATCTCCAATTACGTGCTTTTAAGCACTTTTAAGTTTCTTCGACAAGACGCAGAAAGTAAAGCAGTTGAAATTCTGTTTCAATTATTCACCAAATGATTCTTAATTAAGTCCCGTTGATTTTTAATTTAAAAGATGCTCCCCCTCGGATACACTTTGTTTGTCTGTTCCGATACACTGATTTATGCACTGTTCCCTTCTGTCCCCCTTTCTTTTTAATTAATTCGTGAATTGATTCTAATTTTTGGTGAGATATTTGTGTGAGACGAACGAGACGAAAAGAAACGGTGGATGAAAGCGAGGGATCAGGGTGGTAGCTAGACGGATCGATTCTCGTAAACTAAACACGCGTTCTCTTCGTATTCTGTCTTATAGCGTTCCCCCTACTCTGAGAGCTTCTGTTCGGCTTTAAACGCCGTCTCTTCTTTTCATTTCTTACAGGTGTAATTGATACACCTTGTTCCGTGACTGGAAGAATTAATTTTTAATTCCGAAAAATTAAGAAACGATTCGCTCGAAACGGCTCCCCACACTTTTATTCTTCTTACCTTCGTCTAACGCGATTAACACCCTCTACTTAATATCTTGCCTCGTTGTTTGTTAGATTTAATTAAAATGTTAATTTTTTTATTTGGTATTTATTTATCCTTGCTCGTTTTGCGTATTTCTTCCCATTTTCATGTTCATTAATGTAGAAATTACTAGATAAATTAATTTTTCTAATGTCAGTAATCAGTGTCATTCGTTTATACTTTAACAAATTAACGTAGCCAATGTTTATCACTTTCTCCATTTTTATTTTAAAAAATTTCAGATTCACTATTGCTCGAAGTTTGATTCGACAATAATTTTCTTTTTTTCTTTATTAATAGCTAGGACAAATTAATTCCACAATCGACTCGGAATACAATTAAAATCATCTGATCGATGGAAAAAAAAAAAAACGTCAAATCAATAAATTGTAAATGAATACTTCAATTCGATAAATTATAAATTGAGTTAAGGATCGATACTCTCATCCCCATATCAACGATTGCCACATTTCTAACCTACTTTCAATTCCGAATAGTCAATCATCCTGTCACATTATTTAAAAAAACATCACAATATTTCTCTCCGTCACAAATAATTATACTACTCGAGTAAACCGCGAATAAAAAAAGAAAAAACGTTCATTACGCGCTTACGCGAGACGGATCTAGAGCCACGCTCGGCGTGTCAAAATTGTCGCGAGTGTGGAATTTTGTAATCGAATTGCCGACAAGAGGTGACATTTAATTTTCAGAGTCCAGGGTTGCGCAATGGCCGTGGTAAACAGGTGGTGAACATAATAGCCAGGGCTCGAAAAAGTGTATATGCACTGCCAAATGAATGGCGCACTTTGCGTAATCGCGCGCTTTGTTGGGTCATTGCGAGAGCTCTACATCATCCGCACGACCCGTTACAGGCATTTTAATCATATTAATTGTTCCATTTGTCGGGGAACGTTCGTTTCGAAATTATTTTGTTTCGTACTCTTTATTGCGACTTTGCTGCTGACTTCTCTGCATTTTCGTAAACGTAAGCGAATAGAGAAATTAGAGGGAAAATTATTTCGAAATCCAACAACTTCTTACTCTTTCGCGATATTAATTTTTTAATTCTATTATTTTTTATTTTCTGATATCTGAATTTATACATATATACATACACATATGATTCTTGATATTTCACATTTCAGTGATTTATTTCCTTGTAGTAAATGCAACAGTAGTTTGATAATTTTTTCATCCTTCTCAATTTTTTTCTGATTTTTGACTCTCCACATTTCAATGATTTCTGACTTCCTTGTCATATAAAATTCAATAATTTCTAGCTTCTTTTCTCCCCAACTTTGCAAATATCTCTTAATTTGATACACAATTCTTGCTTCTTTTTAATCAAATCACGCAAGTCCCTGAAGCTCCTCTTTTTTAAATTCTGAATTTTTGGACATTCTCGACAGAATTTAATTCCTTTTAATAAAAATTCCTTTTAATAAAATTAATCTTCGTCTCATCTCATCGAACTAATTTTACCTCGATAACAATTCGATAAAGGATTTTAATCTACTCTAGTAATAAATTATGATTGAGACAAAATTGGGGAAGAGACTTAAAGTTTCGAATAATTAAAAGCATCATACGTTCATATCGACGATTTATTTTAAGCCACTGTCGATGGGTATTAATGGCTGATAATATTCACGGTGTTCGTTGCACAGTTGGCCATGAATATATAATGTGGCATTGTCTTTTCGAATTGGTCCTTGATAGAGATCGTGTATTGCATACTTGACAAATTACTCGGAAATTAGCGACGAGGAGAGCTACATTTTGCAAGACTTATTTCAGTCTGATAGAATAGTATCAATGAATAATTTTGTAATTTTAACGGTATGTAGAATATTTATTAAATATTTTACACGTATAATATTTTTATTTTTGAATACGCGGATATCCTTTATAACTACGTTAAATTTTATATTTGTGAAAAATAAATTAATATATTTATTAATACAAGAGAAACAAATATGAATTTATTGAGATTTACACAACGATTTTGACAGATTAATTATTGTACTTTCATATTCTCCACTCTCCATATTCTCCTGTATTTTTATATTCCATAATTATTATTTTCAATTGTTATTCTCCAATATTTTAGACAGTTCGTATTATCTACACATTTAATGTAATTGTTACACTGTGTTATAATCAAACACTTGACGTGTGTTAAATTATGGTTCAATTTGTCTAATCTTTCAACAAAGGGAAACGCGAACGTTATGTGAGTAAATGTTCCACGAGTCCAATCTGCTTTCAACGATTGCTAGTCGGCTGTTTGAACACCTTGAAACTTTCGGATGTTTCACAGCGTTTGAAGAAATTCCGAAAGAACTTGTCGCTGTTGCCTAATTTGGAATTCGTAAGAAACAAAATGTCGACATCGACACTTTTTACTCTGTACTTCGTATGGATTCTGAACAAGTTCCTCATAAGCGTACATAGATTACAAATAGAAAAACAAATATGTAGAAATAAGAGACATGGAGTTACCTATTCTGAAAAATTAGAAGCTTCTTAAATTTCGTATTCGTCTTGCATCTCATATTTCTTTCGATTGAAAGAGCCATTAAATATTTGAGTTACTTTGTTTTTCAATAATCTAAATGTTTCCAATAATTTTTCAACCACCTTTTCAATAATTTCTGAATTTCCTTGTTTGTTGGCGAAAATTCTACTTACTAAATAAAAGCGATAATTTTTCAATCATCGGAGAATTAAAAATTCAAGTTTCTTTGACGTTTTAACCTTTTGTTTTTTTTTTTTTTTTCAAATAATTTCTTAAACTGAAAAAGACGAGGTAAACATATTGAACAACACGAACGCAACAGAAACAATTTGCATACGCATCATCGTTCGTAAAATCATGATAATATTTTCGATTACACCAATTGATTGACTCTATAAGGAAAAAGGCTAATATAAATGTCTCGTAAACTAGTAATTTTTAATGGTATCCCATTGCTGGCCTGGCGTTACATCAAGAAACCCGTCGATTTCTCGGTCGAATGTCTTTAATTTTTCTGCAGTATCTTTCGTAACAGCGTCATTACATTATTTGACGAGAATAGCTGAAAAGAGTTGATTGCAACGCTTCATTTTTGAAACTGACATTATAGACATTAAAACGATTATTTCGTTTCAAGCTTTGACTCGTAATTTTAATTCTCTGTGGATAAACTCTTGTTGAAAAAAAAAAAAAAAACCATCAAAGTGCGATCATTAGTACTAAAATTAATATCTAACAGTAAGTGAATTTCTGAAATAACAAATACAAAAGTATAGAATGGATCTCTCGTCTTGTGGACCATATAATATGAAATATCCAGGAAAAATTGAACACTACCATCTTCTGTGATATTTAATAACTTTATAAAAGCATTATATTATATTGAATTCTCAAAAGAAACCTACAATTTTAGAAATCAGTGTACACTTCTATTATTAGTTTTCGACTTATAGCTGTGTTGTTACGTATTGTAATTGTTATACATGAATTATTAAAATTAATCAATAAAAATATTTGAGGCATAGTAGAGAATCCAATTCATTACGTAATTATAACAATAATAATTATTATCAAACTGTTAATTTTAGAAATATTGAAGAATTTAACCGTTAAAGTTGTTAAAAACGTTATTAATAACATAATTTCTTATAAGTAATTTTTATAAAAGTTTCAAATAACAGATGTTTAGAAATGTTGCAGAAATGAATTAATAATTTCATTGTCATAAATAAATTACTAGAAATATTGGATAATATAAATTTTTTGCCAGTATTGGGCAAAATTTTATTCGTTGATTTGAATTCCTACTACCTGTAGCGCTGCAATGCAAAACCTGTTCAAATCGGTATAGTAGAACGTGACACGGAAATAGTAAGGGGGCGTCGCAGGCCCCCCCGAGTATGTGACCATACAGACAAGATACGCGTACAATAATTAATGCACGATAATTTTAAAATTGTAGATTGAACTTTTTTATGACAATGTATTATGCTTTTTTAAATGTTGTAGACGATCTGTTCAATCACCAATAATCAAAGAAAAGAATTTTTTAAAATACGTAGATAATAATAGCGAGAAATACGAAGAAATAATTGTGCAAATAAAACATTTAGAACCAAGAATATATTTCCAGCAAGAATAAATTTCTCAAAGTGAATAGTGTAATTTATAATGGTCCAAGTTGTAAACCTCTTCGATAGTCAATGACTAAATCACAGTCAAAAGGCTATTATTCAAACAAAAATATCTCTCAAACACGTTTCTTCATTTTTCAGTAATCCGTAAATGTATTTACATTATTGTTTAGTCTACAAAAACTTACAGAATGATTCAATACACGATAGCGACATTTATACAAAATATAATATAAAATATTTTACTTCAAGGTGGTAGCAGCACATCCTCCGGGAACATCGAGAAAATCACGTTGGTAAAATCCATGATCAACGTGGCGATGGTTTCCTCCAATTTTGGCTTGATTTCTGCTATCACCGTGTTCCAGTTGTCGTTGAGAAAGAGATTCATAGCCGCTGAGAGTGTCTCGTCACCGTCGAACAAATTATCCAAATACACGGTAGCGTATCCAATATCGAAATCGACGTAAATGTATTCGACTCTTTGATGAATCAGTCCTGTTCTCTGGTCCCAATAACGTGTCAATTGTAAAGCCATGATAACGTCGATGTCTGTGAAGTTTCCGTGAGCAACGCCGTTTCCTGTGATCGGTAACATCAAGATTCTGCCGTCCATGATGTAATTCGCTATCATTTCCAGTCGCGGAAAGTAGAGGTTCACGTGTATTATATTTTCCTCCAAGTCGAACCTGATTGAAAAACGTTTTTTGAGGTTAACTTGATCATTCGAGATTATGGGGGATTCTTGAGAATAAATGAGGGAGAAATCGTGAATTGGCAGAGAATCTTTTTGATTTTTAGTCTCTTGAAATGTCAAATCTTCTAGTTTTCAGAGAAGGAGTTCTAGTTGTTTTTTGTTTTCTATACTTTGAAATTAAATTTAGAATTTAACAGAAGAGAGACTTTTTAGTTTTTCAGAAAATTGAAGAACTTTTTTATCAATTTGTACTTTCAAGTCGATTTTTATGAATCAAAAGGAATTGAGATATTGAAATATTGTTCAACAATAGAATATTATTTTAATTTGGTTACTTGCGAATTAGTGACAAATTTCCGGTGAAATACATAGTAATTCATTGATGAACAATTAACACGTAATAAATCAAATAATTTTCAATTTAAAATTTCAAAAAAATCAGTAGAAAAATGCACGTGCATATTAAGTTACTTCGCGTTTATATTTTTGCTTAAAATACATCTCTTAATTTCGTCCAAATATTAATTAATTTATATTAATAATATTAATTTACAAAAAGTAGTGTACAATATCTTGCGCGTAGTATACAAATTGAGATGCAAAGACGTACCTGATGCTTTTAGGTACGAAGTTAGTTCCACCATATATGGACACGTTGTTGTAAATCGCGCGAATGTGAATCGGACCGGAAGTTTGATCAATTTCAATCTCCTCTAGGCGAAATGGTTCACACGCTGGAATCCCAAGGCCTGGTATTCCACTTTTTAAATACGGTTTCAACGAAACGACACTTTCCATTATACAGTCGTTCAAGAATGTGTCATTTTGATGACATATCTTCAGGAACGATGCTGAAGAAAATTAAATTGTCCATTTAACCAGAGCAAATAAAATAAAATAACAAAATACGACAATTTTACGTGATACGATTCGTTTGTTTCAAAATGACATTTTATTTTCGTACAACGGATATTTTATTCGTCGTATAACTTATTTATTCTGTTATCCAACGATTCGAATTATATTTTGTATAAAAATTTCCATTTTGTTAATTATAAATGTGAGTAGCTTCTTTTTTTCTTTGTAACAAAAATAAATTCAAGTATTACGGTCGTTGTTCATTAGCCTTCAACTCAAGTTAGGTCTGAATTCTTTATATACTCGGATCGCATGATTTTACGTACGATTCATCGCGAATTAAATGCGAGTGTTCTAGATGCAACGTTAACGCCTGCATACCGGGCGTTTGAAAAATAACGTATTCCTTAGAATATACCTTTTAAGAAAATCAAATTAATCTTTTTATGAGAATAAAATTAAATTAATTTTATCAATTAAAAATATTTTTGAGAATATTTGTTACAGATAAAGTTGAATTCCAGGAAATGTACAGTTAAACGTGAATATTATCGCGAATATTTTATTTAAATGTCAGAGTGAAGAAAAATATATCTATGCACGAAACAGAGAAAAAATAAGATACTTACGAATTTCCGAAACAGGCGATGCAACGGGCAGGCAACTTGTCACGAAAAGTGTTAACAAAAATTCGTAGAGTCGCATTGTTGTTGTCACGACGAGGTTCAATCACGAAATAATATCGTGCCATCGAAAATCGCGAACGTATCATCGATTGGTAATCCGCTGACATCGCCATTTCTATTATACCTCCAGCTCCTTTTAGAGATTACGCAATTTAATGTTCCGATATTTGTCAGTTTTATTGCACTTGTCATTCTTGGCAAGTTGAGACAATGACTCAAGGAAGTAAAATGTGGCTTCTAAATATTTTTAACTGAACATTAATTATATATTCGTAAAAGATTCTAATAAGTGTTCGAATACTTTCAACTGAGTATTGATAACAAAACATTCCGAATAGTCTTCTTATCTAACATAGTCTATTGAGATAAAAATAAAATAGTTTCTAACAAAATTTTGCTAGGCTAGGTGACAAAATATTCGAGAATGGATCACCAATTTCTTAGAATAAAAATTCAACTTCAAGAATAATATCTTTATCAAAGTAAAAATGAAACCGTACTCTTTCAGTCAAGAATCAATCTTCTCATACCTTTCTCCAAGCATGTTCCAATATTTCTCTCAATCATCTCACCTAAACGTCACGAACGATTCCAATAAGAATTCGAACACTCTTACGAGCAAACCACGCTCGACAAAATTTCACACCCCAAATCCCCAAATCAAAATTCCAAGAAGGACCTTCAACAGCGTCTTTATCAAGAGAAGAAACCTAGCCTTACCTTCACCCAAAAACCAACCTCCTGGCACCTTCTCAAGCGTACGCATTTACCCCAACCTTCTCGCCGAATCATCGAACAAAGCACAACCTACCACGCTCCCCATTAAGCACCTCGTCGCAGGTACCACATACCGCGATGTACATTTAAGAACAAGCATATTACGCAATAGCTCCAACGGCGCGCTATTTGCGGCGTTTTAGACCCGGCTGGCCGCCATGATTTCTTCCACTTAAGGTCGGGAAAGGACCTTGCCCTCTATTAGACGTTTCATCGAACACGCTATGCAACTGGCTGGAAGAAGAAAAAAGAAGGCGTGTAAACATGTAAAAAGATCACCTAGTTAACGAACCCCAGAGGAATCAGAGTATGGTCCATGGCCTAGATCCGGTGCCCTTCCACGCCGCTGTATAAAACCGTCGGGCAAACGCATCATCCACTCGCGATCCTCGCTTTTGCACTAGCACCGCACGCCTGTACGCGCGATAAGAAACGCCAAAGTAATGGTGAAGAATCTCGTCAACTTGGCTTCAGTCTTGGATTATTAAACGTTAAACTATAACTATAAATATTAAACTATAACTATACAGCGTGGAGGAGCGGAGGATCATTGGCTCGGGTGTCAAAGTGTTGATGTGCGCCGCTCTCTTCTGCTTGCTTTTGACTTTCATCGTGGTCACCATCGTTGTTCTCTTGGTATTCAAGCCTGTCTACGTTTGGGAGATCAAGAGCTTAGAATAGAAGTTTTCTCAGAGATCTTTGACTCTTGAGAAACTCGA
Organism: Melipona quadrifasciata; assembly: GCA_001276565.1. Taxonomy (NCBI): domain Eukaryota; kingdom Metazoa; phylum Arthropoda; class Insecta; order Hymenoptera; family Apidae; genus Melipona; species Melipona quadrifasciata. The sequence continues at coordinate 32,829 of KQ435762.1, read as the reverse complement.
GAAATTCAACTTGGAATATTCGAAGACACAGTTGTCTCTGAAGACCCTTGAGTGATTACGAAATTATTAATTAGGATATTATCGACAAATAATATTCGAAAATACTCTGACACTTGAAGAAGCATCATAACTAATTAAAATATTTGAGAGTACTTGCGATTTTAAAGACCTTTGACTCTTGAGGAAGGAAATTCGAAAAATCCTGCTCGCAAGAACTTGACCAAGTAAAATATTCGAGAAATAATCTTTAAGCGTTCGAGTACCACAGAACAATTTCTCAATTAAGAAAATAATAAATCTACGCAATGACGAAGGTCGTAGCTATCGCGGTCTTAGCATTGGGCCTGCTGGCCCTGGCGAACTCTCAGGGAACCCTGCTGGAAATGTCTCAGCAACTCTGGGCGAAGCTTCTGTCAGGCGGGTTCTCGAAGGCGGGCAAGCTTGACCCGCTGAAAGTCCCAGTGGTCAAGGTGGACCAATCCGAAGGGAACACCAGCTACCGAATAATCCTTCGAAACGTAGAGATCACGGGATTGAACGGATCGACTCTGGACAGCATCCACATAGCTCGAGGTCGTCTGAAGTCGAACCTCAGCGAACTCGAGGCTGGCTACGTGAGCTACAGCGACTTGAGAGACCTGGACTCGATCAGATACAGGTTCCACACGTTGATCAAGGAACCTAAGGAGCAGAACGAAAGCTTCGAGGCCATTGTCTCTGCTGCGAATCAGGGGAACAAGTTCGTGGCCAGTCCCAGGGAGCAAGAGAGCCGCTTCGAGAGACTCAGACAGTACGATCCCTTCCTGATGAAGATCCAAGCGGAGAAAATGAAGGAGCCGGTCGTCGATCGTGCTCAGAGCAATCGTAAATTGCACCGGGAGCCCGGCTTTCGTATGTACAACATGGAGGACGCGAAAGTTTTCTCGAAGTCGGACACCACGCAAATCATAGAGAACCTGAGGTATCCCGCGGACGTTCAACTGATGTACGCGATGAGCGCGATGAACTCTGGATTGAATTCGAGGAATTACGAGCAAAAGGAGAATTACGACAGGTCTAGATCGGGCTCTTACAATAGTCAGGGCAGAGAAAGCGGGGAACAGAGTTATAGAAGAGAAGAGAATTTCGGTAGTAGGAGGACCGAGGAACGTTACAGGGACGTTGAGACTTCGGCGTCTGAGAACGTGGAGAGTAGAGTGCCGGGTCAGAGATTCGTTCCCGGACAGATCAGCAGAGAACAGGCTTACGGTGGAGAGTCGAGGCGTCTGGAGAAGCAACCGGGTTACATCGACATTGTCTACGCCGATGGGCACCGTAATAGCGGCGTGAGACGCTTTGGGAATGAGAGGATCGAGTCCAGGGAAGATGCGAGAGTATTCGGTGTGAAGGATACTTCGAAGGTACGAATCTTTTAGGGAAGAGATACGCTCGATTTGTTAATTTTTTTAGATAAGTAACGATTTTCTAACTGCATCCACTTTCTGTAAGTTGATCGATTCCTCTTCCTGCTTTGTACGTCGCGAGTTTCCGTTAGAAAGCGATATAAAAAGTGATAAAATTCATCTTTCTGTATTGTAGCTTCCTGGTGTTCAGTTTAAATGGTACGTTACTGATGTGATTAGGTGAAGATATAACGTAATATTAAATATTAGCTTTCAAAGATACGCGCGAAGGTAGTTCGAGATGGAATTGCATAATCGTTTTCCTCGTTAGAGTGAAAATGTTATATATATGTTTAAAATTACCATACTTACGAAATGAATTTATAAGTTCATTAAGGATCTTTCGAGTAATTAGCAAGTAATTATAGATTACTATAATGAACGTAATAGAATATAGTAGATGATTCAGTTATAAAATACATTATTAAAATTATGTTAAATTAGTCAAATTCCTGCAAAATCTTAAAAGAAACCTTTAAATTTTAATGCGGAAAATTAAAATTTAAAAACTCTCAAATTCCATCAGATATTCTACAAAAAATCCCAAGAGGAAACACTTGAAAAAAAAATCTTCCAAAAAAAGAGAAACGTAATAAAGAGTCTTAAAAATTTCAAAACTTCTTAAAAGATTCAAGAAGAACTTTAAAATTCCACAGAGAAGCCATAAACGTCTCACAGAGATGAAAAAAAAAAAGAAAAACAGTAATACAAGAGAATTAATCATCAGAAAATGAACAGGTACTCGTACCAGCAATTTCACGCGGGTCTCGTTAGTCGTAAACGCCGTAATGGTTATTTACTATCGTAAATAGGTATTGCTACCTTCGTCCATAAATTTCCTTCTTAACAATCTCATCGTTATACTTTCCCCCCTCTCTGCGAGCAGTGCGGTTAACGTAGTTGAACTTATGTAAATAGGATATCCTCGAGAGCAGACGAGTTATTAGTCGCAACTGTACCGACGGAGAATCCTTGTCGAAGAGGAACGATGCAGTCAAGGCGGCCATAGAGGCAAAGAGGTTGGACGGTTTGTCTAGATACGCGAAGAACTATCAAGAGAATCAAGGATACTTCGAGGAAGGGATGCAGCTGGTTTATCATTATGGCGGGATGAATGGGACGAAGCCTGAGGGAGGGAAGTTCCCTCAAGGAGCTAGACAGAAGCGCGCTCACCGAGGGAATGATACTGATGTAAGTGTTACACTTTTTTAATTAGGTTTCAATTACTCGTTTAATTATTTCTTTAACTTTATATTTAAGTAAAAGATCAAACAGACGGTTCACTTTATATTCAAATCGTTCTTAAAATAATTATGTCTCAATTTCCTTTTCTAATTCTTAGAATCGTATTCAGTTTTTCAATATTATTTTCTAATAAATTACTCTCGGAATTTTAATTAATTACAAACTGTGTAATCTTACCACTTTTTTTTTATCTCTAATCTCTTTTTCTTGTATCATCATGTTTGATTAATTTCTTTTCAGAAGTCCCTTGTAAACCTCCAAGTCGATGCAATCACATCTTTCCTTCGTTTCTCCTCAATTTTCCTTCCTTTAGTTGCACACGATTCTCTGGTCATCTCTGAATTCTTTTTTCGTTGGTTTTCAAGGACGACGTGATGCACGTAATCATGAAAATCAGAATTCCTCTGCTCCGCGTGAAATCTGATTATTACCTGATGGGTAAGGTTGGCCAGGAGCTGGTGAGAGGGAACGGCAAGCTCAATGGCAACTTCAGTGAGTGCATTCTTTGAATCAAGTTTATTGGTCGGAGGGAAAAAATGTTGCTTCGTGATTGATACTTTCTCCGAGTAGAAATATTTAATTATGATAGGAAATTTATCGTAGAAAACAAGTTTCGTGGTAGAAAATTTATAGTTGTGGCAATAATGATAGTAATAACGACAAAGATAGAAGATTAAGACTACGAAAGAGACGAAACGATGAAAATTTTCGTATCAATTATATACACGTACATTTTTTTTTCTGAATTATACTCTTTTATAATATTTCCTAACACTTCGTGATATTTATTTTATAACGTTTTTAAAATAGCTTTTTTTTTCGTTTCGACAAACCAGAAAATGATATGCTTTGCAGCTGATGTGGTTAGCGATTTCACGATCGAATTGAAAAAATCCAGTGGACAGAATGGGTTGATTGTTCGTGCAGCGAGAAGCAAGCTGAGTTCCAGGAAGCAAAATGTCTCTTTCGAGGGAATGGACGAACAGGGACCAATAAAATCCATTCTCAGTCATGGTGAGTTTATTCTTTGTATTACTGCTATTATTATTCTTCTTCTTATAAAAAGATTAATCAAATTATTATAGCGATTATAAGATGACACAGCTACGAATTACATGTAAAGTAAAAGCAACATAAATTAATTAATTGATTAAATGATTGTTAAATTAACAGTATCGTTATGTAGGATATTTAAATTTATTTTGAACTTAATATCCTCCTGACTGTGAGAAATTTGTGACAGAGTTAAATTATTAATAAATGAAAATTGTTCTGTTTTTCAATGACTCAACGATCGGAGCAAAAATCAACACAAGCACATCTCTGAAGAATATACGTATTTTTGTATAAAATAATCGTGAGTCGGGACTGCCTTCAAATGGCAAATGACTGCAACAAACTCATTACGGAACATTATGTAAAAGTTTTTAATCTGTTATCATAAAGCTGGTATTTTTCCGTAATTAGGCGTCGAAAAAAAAAACTCTGGAATCGCATAAGAGAAAAGCGATGTCGATAGACCTAAAAGTCGCGGTTGTATATTGGCGATCAACGTATGCTTTGCGTTTAAATCGTGGGACTTGGCAAGCATGCGTGTAATTACGTAAAAGATGTGACTCGTAAAAAGAAAAGAAAAGAACGCTTTCTTTCGAAAGAGTCATCGTGAAAATACGTCTTGTCGATTTCCTTTTATCTATCACTCTATTTGAAGTTTAAGTTTCACCCAGTCTCTTATTCTAATTTTTAAATATTACGAGTGTTTTGAATATTTTATATATACTTTTATATATACTTTTATATCTTTAAACGCGTAATAACTCATAAATATCTGCAGTAAAATTACCAAAAATCTTTGTAATAATGTTTCTACAAATATTTCTATAATAACGAATATTCCAAAAATATTAATACTGCAACTACCTAAAGATAAATTTTCATAAATTTACAGTTACTTGTACTTCTAAAAATTGAAACGATTTTTTCTAAAATGCACGTGTCAGTACATGCTTCCGCTCTTCGTCACATTAACGAATCTTTTCTTATTCCTTACCTGCTTTGATTTTGTCCGACGCAAATTTCAGTCGTTCCAGTGTTGATCAATTCTGCTAACGAGAAATTTACTAGTCAATTCCGAGAAGTCATTTTCGCTCTTCTTCGCCAACGGGGGACGCACCTTTTGCGCGTAACTAGAAAACAATGGAAGAAAGTAAAAGTGGCCGGGTGTATTGACATCGATCGACCGAAGTAAAAGCGTGCCCATTTTCAGTGGACGTCTTAATGCACCCCATGACTATCCATCCGCGATGTCCAGCGTATTAACTCGCTTAATCATAGATTCATCGTTGACTTTCGTCCGCAGGTTTGATGGCTGCGGAGGCGGTAGCCGCGATGCTCGCCGACGACCTGGCTACCAAGGCCCTCAACGACAAAACAGCGGACGCGATGATTTACAGAATGTACAAAAACCTTCCGGTCAATTAATTCCGGTGTCGAGGACAACATCTGTCGTACAACTGAACTTTTTTTGTAACTCCCACAGGTTTACGTATATTGTGCAACAACATGTTGGTTGTCGTATAGTGCTCAAAATAATTCTTTATCTAGTCGGACGATTCACTGCAAACTTGGTATTTGTCAATTGAAATTTGAGCCTTAGAATTGGCAATTGGAAAATTAGTTTGTGATTTAAATAAATGAATCGAGGATTTTTTAAACAGGTGGTTTATTTCTAAAAGAGTAATTAAAATGGAAGATTATTTTTTAGTGAGTGTCATTTTTATCAAGAAGAAACTTTTGGAATCACACTGTTTTTGAAAATTTGTTTAAAGCGTGGCAAGTAGGATTTAAGAATATTTCGAAATAGTCTTAATCGAATGATGTGTTACAAGAGTAAGTAAAGATGGATACAATTATTTTGAGAAGAGTTTTAAATTTGATAAATTTTAACAATTTGGTGATCTTAGAGAAGATGACTGCAAGGGTAACTAAAAAGGGGTAAAATTGGTTATTTTGAGCAATATACGAGATCAAATTGCTTGCACTAAATTTTAATAATTGCTGAAACGTTTAAAGAAATTGATCAAATTTCAATGATAGAATTTTCTTTAATCTTTTGACTTTTAATCAATAATTGCATGCACTCATTTATTTACTTATTTATTTGTCTTTGTTGGCTACATCTGTTTGCCATATTTATCGAGTGTAACATTGAAGAATTATTAACTCGTTAATATATTTTACTTTATTTTATATAACTATATGTAGGTAACTGTACTAGTGTAAAATTTCATGCATATATTTATTGCACACATGTTTGACGTTACATACGCTTGTTACAAATATCTTATATGTATACAATCTAGTTTAATTCGTAGAAGTTGTGCTTAAGTCGTAAAATCATTTATTCTCTTCATAAACACCATTTTAATGAAATCATTTCTCGAAAGAGAATTCTTCAAACTTTCCGGGACATTTGAATTCAATTCTCTTTCAAGAAATTATTTTTTGGAGATTATTTTTTCCCTAAAGAAACATATTTCAGGGATATTTAAAGTTTCTTGAACATAAATCTCTAAAGAGTTTTCAGGCCATGATAATTTAAGTGATTCTTCTTCTAGAATCCAATTAATTATGATGTTTTGTCCAATTCGTCTATCGTTTAACGCACAGGAAAAATCACGAAGAAACATTGTAAGAGTTGACAGAAAGAGCTGAAAGAAATTGAGAGAATGAAAGCGATTAAAAATGAATTCTTCGAATCGCAACCAATTCTTCCCAGAATTGCAATTTTCTTATCCCTGAGAGAAATAAAGCTAACCCATCCACAAAACAATCCAATTCATGTGCCATCCTATGACCTTTGATCGCAGACGGGAAACTCGTTCTTCGAGTTGTATGGTTGCAGTGATGCGATTTGCAAACGGGTTCCCGAACGTTACGTATCATTCGTGACACCATCACGGAACCAGTCGGGATTCGTCAGATTTTACATAATCACATTTGGGAAATTCGAGTTACAACAACGTCGACCGATACTCGGGGAAAGTATTTGATAAACATGTAGAAATCCCATAGAATCGGGAGGCTGCAGTAATTTTCCTTTTCATCTTCATTTTTTCAATCGATCGGACAATCTAGTTGTTAGATAATTTTTTTTTTCGAATTAATCAGGATACTGTAGAGTCTTATTTGGAATTGCTTAAAATTAACATTAATCAGTTTTAGTGTTACGTTTATTAAGATTAGAATATTAATATTATTTTTTGCAATAGGATATTATTATACATAATTGGGTTATGGCACATTGTTACAATACAACGTTCTGAACACTTTCGTTATGACGCATAGTAGAGACAAAGCAAAGTAATATCGATTAAATACTGATTTTTGGAAAAGAGTGGAACTTCTGATATTTTAATGCTGAAACTGCAAATATAAAGTTTAATACTACGAAAATTGAAATAGTAATTTTTTTAAATTTGGTAATTTAAACATTAAAATAAGAATTGAAAAAAATTCTTCTTTTGAGAAAGAAAAGGAGTAATTGATACACAGAGCTGTTTTCTTTCGATCGACGATCAACGCTATATCGACGAAGTAGTTATCACAGAACGGAATGGATTAGGTGTTCGAACGACAGAAAAGAAAATTAAATGTGTTGAAATAGTGGTCATTGAACGTATAACGATCTAATTTAAGTTATATAATATCTGTTTAGAATTTCCTCTTGATATTAGAGTGAAAATATTTTATGCTTAATATTTAATTTTTATTTTAATTATTCAAATGTTGAAAGCATTACGCTTCAAATATTTTATGCACTTTCTCATACTAAAATTTTCTGTAGCTGCATAAAAGTCCGACGTTATGACTAGTTGTGACGTTAGAACTGGATTATGGAGTATGGTTACACATTATGTGTAATAGTGGTAATAGTGGTAGAATACTATCTCAAAGGAAAAGTGGATTTTGCGTTTCGAAATAACTTATCGAAACAGGACTCATACACAGATATAACTTACTAACATTATATTGCATGTACGCATATTGGTACATAGGAATATTTCAATGTATTGGAGAGTTGAAATATAAAATAAAAGAATTGATCTAGAGAATGAATTTAATGTGTTCCTCACACATTCCTATGTGTCACCTGATATTTCTCAATATAATCTCAATAATTTCGTAAAACATTGTATGTAATTTTCTTTCTATAATTCTCCACACTCTATATTCATTAGATAAAAAAAATCCCTTTTACATTTCCCTTTTTTATTGATTTTATTTTATACCAAACATGAAAATTGCACTATATTTATATAATTTTAATTATAATTTCAGTAGTACAGATTCAAAATTATGATTTAATAACTATAATAATTTTTGCTACACATTACCTGTAACAACATTATATGTCGAAATCTGTACTATTAAAATTAAAAACAACATTAAATATCACTCATATAAGAAGAAATAGGATCTTCCATTAAACGTAAACTTTATTGCATCATAAATCTCCGCAAGAAACCTTCTTAATAAATAAAAAACCTCGAAAGTTGGCACGAGCTACAAAATTTTCAACATTCAAGAATTACTTAAAACTCTGCAAAAAAAAGACCATCAATTTCAACGAACGAAATCATAGAAAGTTCGCAACATTTCACGATTAGCATTAAAAAAAAAAAAGATAATTAACACCTTTGCGTCTCGAACTTTCTGCAAAACAACACACAGAATGATTCACGATATTTGTGGTTTGGGTGTTGCAAACGGATCGTTGCAAAATCTTTGCAAAATTTGTAATCGAAATTTTGTCCAACTCTCAGTAGAAAAAATTTTCTCTGAACGACGATTTTCCGAAACTATTATTTTTTTTTTTTTCTTTATCGTGTTCTTTCGAAATCGTGGAGAATCACGCAAAACATTAGATAGAATTTCGAACAAGGACGCAATGATCATTAGGCTAACGACGAATCACTGCAAGGAAAATTATAATCGCTATTCTCGGCCAGTGGCGAGAGAAATTACAATGCAGGATGTTGTTAAAGGAAGCTGTAATCGACGGAAGGCATTACTGGATGCAAAAAAGGTCAAATTAAAATTCAATATACATGGTACGAAGGAGAATTTTGTTGGTTTAATGTTTATAAATCCAATGGTTTAATGTTTAGTGAGAGTTTCGTTTGTTAGAGAATTTATTAGAAAAATGTAGGTGACTTATTTTTAAAAATAAAGAAATCCGATACTTATTCTAAAAAATTTTACTTCTTAGCAAAATACAACTTTTATAGAAAAGAATTGAACTTTTGATACTTCATTTTTAAAGGATATAATATTCTAAATTACTAACCATATCTAATTTCGATAATTTCATCAATAAATAAAAGAATCGATGAAAGATTAATTATTTGAAAGTTACAACTCGTACTAAATGTATTACCAATTTGCAATTTTCTAATATTTCTTATTTGTTAAGTATCAAATCAGTTCATTGATATGTCTGATATTATTAAAACTATAAAACATTGTAAAACTTTAAAACTATGTTTGGTGATAATAATATTTTATGAATGAAACACTTTAAACAGACAACATAATATGTTATAATAGTGAGTTAATTGACGAACTTATTTGACGCTCTGAAACAAATAATTAAAGTTGGGACATAAATTTTTGTTTACAATAACAGTACTGCAAAATATCATTTAAAACTATAAAATTATTCATTACTTATTTAGAATTTTATGAGGAACAATTGAAATGTAAAAAAAACCTGTTTCGTGTACTAAATATTATATTGTAATGAGTAATTTTTATATATACTTCAGATATTTTTGCGTACCTTATAAATCCCATAAAATTTCGCATTCACATAAATTATGCGTATGGAAATGCATAAATACGGGCAGCCTGCTCTTAATGTATATTACTTAACATGTTTTACAGAGGCGAACCATCAGCCACGAGAAACGAACGATTTTTTTACAAATACAACTTTCTACAGTTTGTCCGATTATTATACACTACAATATTATGTAAATGTAAAATCGATTACTCTGGAATCTAAATTGACAAGACTTCTAAATAATTAATGATTCTTACTTTCCAGAGTTGACCACAAGGAAGCTTACGACAATTGTGTAACGTGCGTCGATTATGTAATTCTACTCTCGACATATTTAATCTGTTATTTAATTACTGAATTTTTTTAACGATTGTAAATACACAATTAAAATTTAAGTTACTACTAAAGGATGCATTTAATTTCAATTAATTCGAGAGTCAAGCAATTTCTATATACTGTAAGCATCTAATTTGCATCGAGTTAAAGATATTTTTAAAATTACTTGCAATTTTTTAATTATGAAAACTCGATGAAATTAATTGAGTAATTGATACAACGTGTTAAATACTATGTTAAAGCGATCTCTTTTTGCTTCTCTGGACGAATTTCAGTTGCTAAATTTCCACTTCGTTTGTATAATATGTATATTTGACATACATAACAGCATGTAATGGAAAAGAACAACATATTATTATTTAAATTGTTTCCCTTAAGGTGTATTGTTAAATATTTATTTATTTATGGAAGAATAGTTTCTTCGATGTTGACATTAATTTAAATATTGCATCTTACAGTGAATTACAGCGTGGAATTAATAAAAAGAATTTAAACGATACAACTGGAAAGATCGAAGAAATATTCAAATTATTCTTATATCAAATAAAAGAAGAGACAGCTTACTGTTATTAAAAAAGGAGAAGATACACAACCAAGACAATGTCTCACGGATTAAATCACACCCTGCTTTCCGAGATTTCTCACCAAAGTCTAAATGGACGAATAACAATAATAAATACAGAGTTTACCTAAAGAAAAAAAAACTAAAATAAAATAAAAGAACTATTGTCACTAAAGTGGAAATAGAGTAAAACACAAAAACTGAGAAGAAAAAGAATGAAAATGATACGTCTCGCGTTACCTCAGCAACAGGTTAAATCCTCCACATCCTGTTCAACAAAATTTCTACTGGCAATTAGAACAATCTTGACCTACCTCCACGCGATTCCTAACGCGAATTTGATCAAACTACAGGATGGTGTGCATGGCTACGGCCCTGACTGAGTTAAAAGAAGGCATTCTACCGTGATAAATTCTACCATCGAGTGGGGCAGCGTACACTCGGAGAAAGTGCCGTTAGTTCATATATACCGAGGCAGCGCGGGCCATCGTACGCATTTTCAATATCGCTCTCGCTAATTTCGATCCGCGCTGATACGTAGATCACGTCCTCCTGACACTACACCAGATAGCGACAGGATGACGTTGCTGATCGGATTGTTACTGGTTGCCAGCTGGACCGGGCCTGCCATCGCCGGACTACGTGAGTAGCATTTTGATTTTTGCAATTTTTAACTCATCGAGGACCAAAGTCGGATCGAGGATCAATTGTCTTCATTGTCTTCACGTTTAGTTTACAGTGTTAAAATTTATTTTTTCTTTAGAAAGAGGGAAAGAAACAATTTCAAAGATTTGAGTTAACATTTTTACCGTGATTTTATAATTTTAATTTTTTTTTTCCTTCTTCCCTGCAAAGTTTTAGATGTGTTTTGGGTTGAATATTGAGCTATTCTTCTTGAGTACTTCTTTATAGGGGAATGAGAGAAAGGGAATAGATGTGTTTCAATTTGAATAAAAGTCTATTCCTCTTTGGGTGAAACTCTGTTCTTTTCGAGTGTAATTTTATTTCTTATATAGACGTAATTTAACTTGAATGAAAGTCGAAAGCAGTTATTCTTGAGTAAAATTCTATTCTCTTGAAGCGTAGAAAAGTTGTAATTTTGAAATATATGGTGCAATATATGCTTTTGTATATTTTTAAATTTCTTACAAACGCAAAGATATCATCGATCAAGAAATTTTAAAATAATTCTTTATACAAATATTTAAGAATCCTCTTTAAAATTATTGTGATATACTCAAAAAATTGGAAAGTAATAATATCGTTAAAATAGTAATTTAAAAAAAAAGAATTTAAATCTCGTGATGAACGCCATTTGAGAGAAAAACTCATAAATCTAATTAATTTCATGATACTTTATAATTGTCACTGCATAACTAAGAAACTGAATAAGAATTACAGGTATGTGTAATGCTAGTTAAAAAAAAATTCAAATGTCAATGAATGATACTTATATGGTAATCTGATGTACTAGTTTTAGAACGTTGACACAAGCACGCAATTGCTAACAATTTTTGCGTAAAAAGGTTACAAGGATAAATAAAAATCAGTTCTTCATATCATAGCTACTATCGTAATTCAACATCGTCATTAATGCATGTATATCGAATATAAAAAGATGTATTACTTTTTATATTCGAATGAATTAGAGACCTCAGCTCACTTTAGGAGATAAAATAACTGAAATTTCTTTTTTCCTATAAGCTAACTTAATCAATTCTGTTGAAACTACTTACTGCTATTGTTACATATGTATATTACTACTATGTATATTACTGCTTTTCATATTTTTGCATTAGATAAATGAAATGTACGTAGACGACTCAATTTACGAAATGTGATTTTGTATTTATACTACTTTTCATATTTTAACTTTGAATAAACACCAAAAAACTCTTCCCACAAATAGGCTGGGATATAATGAAGCAGCTGAGATTTGTCTGACTATAAGCTATCTAAACTACTAACTAACATTGTTGTAATAACTTCGTTATTAGTAAGTACATATATGGTATAAAAAGATGTATTATTTTTTATATTTTAATGAACTAGCAAAGGAAACTCATATAAATCTTTAACCACTGTGAAACTACTGAGGAATAAAACAATTGAAAATTGGTCTGACTAAAGACCAGCATTCTACTTAAATAGGTCGTCTAGATCTGTCTCTTTTGAATACGGTGTAATTGAATAAAAGTCTATGACATTTTAATCAAAGTTACATTAAAGTGAAATATGATTCTAAAGTCTCCATTGATCAGTTTAACAAGTATTTAATTTCAAATGTTCTATTAAAAGGCAACGTAATATTGAAAGTACCTTCTTTATGAAAGAAAGTACTTAAAATTTGAATTTAAAGCAGAGAAATATGATAAGTATAATATAATAAAAATACTAAACATTGTATACTGTCGCTAAAATTTTACATTAATTAGTCAGAGTATTTATTAAATTTCAAATAAATTAATATAATTGACAAATAATACATTCATACTTTCAATTAGAAAAGTTATGATAAAGAAAGTATAAAATATTAAGTACTTGCAATTGTGTCTCAAACTTTTCAGTGAAAAACTGAAAAATTGCCTTCGATCGAATTAAAATGGAACGAAATGGAGATAAATAGTGTTTTACGAATTTACAACGATTACGGTGCGTTAGTCGATTTCTTGGAACGAATTCGTCAAGGAGGAAGAAACTTGTTTCATGGGGGAAAAGTTACAGAAAGCGAGAGAGGACGTTTAGAAACTTTATCGCCCGATTAGCTTTCGATGTTATAGCATAACTTGACACTTGCAAACAACTGTTAAAGGTAAAATGACGTAGTATGACGTAATGAACGTGTCGGTTTCGAGAGTGGTCTTCGACATGAATATTATCGAACGCGGAGAAAGGGATTGCAGAAAATAGAATTGAACTTTGTTCTTTGAGTTTCCTTCCACGCTCTAGTAAACACGAATTTCGTTGCTCAATAGAATTAGAAGATTATTTTTGTGAAGTAAAAATGCGTTATTGTGTTAAAAAAATTTCAGATAATTCTTTATTTTGAAGAAAATGATTGTAAAGGAACTAAAAGTAGATTAAAGTTTGTATCCCATTATTTTTGTTAACTTGGGAGGAAGAAAGAAATAAAAGAGTAAAAATAGGAAAAAGTAGAATTGAATAATATTGACAGAAAAAAAAAACACTTTTTTGGAAATTTTCATTATCGTTTATATTTTCTGATAGAAGATATTAAATTCTTGTTAAGTTACAAAATTTACAAAATTTCTATCTACGCAAAACTTTCAATTTAGCAATGCACTCCAAACTTGACCAATGTAATCGTGACAGTGACATTAATATAGATATCAATGAAACTTCAAAATAACGTTAACAATACATTCATAACGTTGAGGTAAAATTCCATAATATTACTGAGACAAAATTTCATCAGTGAACAAGAGACGTGTATCCAGCGTTTTATTCGCGAAATAATTTTCGAAACAAATGTCCAAATATTCCCTCGAATCGCAATCACAGGGGAACTTATCCCCTGATAAGAGTAATTTCACCTTCAAATCCCCAATCAACGTCATTGTTACTCCTCTCCGCTCTTTACCGTGCCTCGAGCTCCGCGAATCGATCGAACTCTTTTTATCGATCGTTTAGAAATTCGGGTCGAACAGACCGGCTCTCCTTTCACAGAGAGCGAACCCCGATAATCGCCCGTTGGAGATCACGACGAACGATCAATCGTCCTGGACGATCCGCTCTTTCTAGCTATCGGCGATCTATCAATCAGCAAACAGCGTATCGATCCTTTCTCGAACACGCGCGTGCCTCCTCTTCTCCTCGACGATCGAGTGGCTCGCTATTACGCGAATGGCAGAAAAAGCGCACGCATGCGCGCACGCACGCACGGCCAGCGTAATTTCACTTTCTACCGAGAGCCAGTGTATTCACTTTCGATTTTAGGCCTGGTCTTCAACGATCGGTAAAAAGGAAAAAAAAAAAAACGCACCATCGAATGTTCGTTCAGTGACCTAAGGTTTCAGACAGTCTTAACTGCACGTTGACTTTCCGTGAGCTGAAAAGCTGGAAAGGAATGGGGGTTTGATTTGTTCGTGGTACAACCACTTCCTGTGACACGATGTTGAAACGTGGGTTCGAGAAATGTTAAATCCTAAAAATCGAGAGACATAACGAGACATATTTATTTATTTTTTATCGAGCTCTATGTTTCATTTCTAGGACAAGGAATTTTTTGTAGTTTTGTATGAAATTGGCGTTGACCGATACGAAATTTGAAAAACGAGTCGAGTGTAATTAGTTATAATTCAGTTGCCGAATTTTTGTGCAGGTTCGCTGTAGATCAAATGATTTGGAATTTAATGTACCTGGCGATATTTAATTAAATAGAAATCAAAGCTATTAGTCAAACATTTCATTACGAAATATAAATTGTGAACGTCGATCTATCTCGCCTCGGATACTGAATATGCGTTCGCGTTGCTCAACTGGTGAAAATCAGGCCATTTAAATTGCTTGAATTGCGACCAACTAAAATAATTACGGGATTAACAAACACACGAGTCGTGCTTTTCACCGATCGGAATGCCAGGATCCCTTTCGCAACGTAAATGGAAGTTTTGCTAAGTCACACCAGTTAGACGCATTTCTTCTGCAAATGCTTTTATGCTAAATCCGAAGAAATCAGATAATTAAACAGATATTGTAATAACCGAATTCCTAATTAACAATTTTTCTATCATCTGGAAATAATTTTAATTTCTAAGAAGATTTAAGAAAACTTTCGCAATTAATCTGTGAAAAATTTTATGCATGGCAAAACAGATAACGATACATAACAATTAAATTAATGATTATTATTATGAAGCTATCATTACAAAAACAGTGATATTACTATTATACTATATAAAATTATCAGAGACCGTTATTAATAAGATTGCAAAACAACGGTAAAGTAAAAATAGAAGGAGATAAATTTTCTTGAAAATTTCTTTAAAAAAATCAATATCTTTATCTTGTCGTTACATTAGAATTACTGTAGCTATTCATTATTGCATCAAGTTGTAAAAATCCAAGTCTTTCTATTTCTCTTTTGTTCTGACATGTTATTACATTACATTCCGCAGCACCTGGTATACAGTCCTGTTCACGAACGCTCGACCTGGGACAATACGACAGATGCGTGGTGCAGCAATTGAAAGCTATAACACCGTACTTGGCCAAGGGAGTCCCGTCCTTGAAGCTGCCAGCTCTAGATCCCCTGTTCCTGCCGTCGTTGACAGTGGATAGAAATCTGGATTCGTTGAAGATCAAGGCGAACATGAGCCAGATCCGCGTGTACGGCGCAACGAATTTCATCATCGACGACTTGAAGGCCAATCCGAACGATCTGTCGGTGCGTCTGAAAGTTCAGCTGCCCCACGTCCACGTTAACGGAGATTACGATGTTCAGGGAAGGTTGCTGCTACTTCCGTTGAACGGAGTTGGCAGTTTCAAAGGAAATTTCAGTGAGTACCGCCAGTGAGTCTTAAAACAGGCGTTGTATCTATCACGAAACTGGACAAATTAAATGGCGCTTTAGAAAACGAAATATAATGGTTAAACGATATAGCAAAGAGTGTTAGTCGAATAATAAATAAAACTAAAAAATATTCTCTTCTGTTAGATTAACTCGGCGTGTTACGATCAATTTCTATAATACAAAAAGACAATCGTCGAAATAGATATCATCATTTTGCTGAATTAAATTTTCAAACTGAAATATTTCAATTTAAATATATTTGAATATTCGTGTGCGTGACTCATAAATTTCATTCACTGTTACAGCTAACACGGAGGCGCAAGTCACTGCTCAAGGCAAAGAAATAACCGATAAGAACGGAGTACAGAGAATCGAAATTGATAAGCTAGTGACGAAAATTCGCGTAGGAGACGGGAACATTAGACTAAAAGCACCTCCTTCTCACACTGTAGCTGGTAAGTTTATTCTTGTCTCTTCAGAAAGAGATTAATTAGTTGAATCTATTCTTCGTGCAAACATTCTTTAACAATCAATTCAAACTAAAATAAATATAAAAATCGCTTTCAAATTTCCCCCTAAAATTTTCGGTGACTTAAGCATGACAAAACTTTTTCAAACATTCTAAATATCCTCAATACTCACTTCAAACAGTAAAAATTTCTTTTTATTCGTACTCAAACGACAAACATTTCTTTTTCCTTTTTTACTCTTAAATTGATTCTCAAATAATTCAACATTCCCTGATGATCAGTAGGATCCGTAATATTTAACAAATATCATTCATTCGTAAATGTTGAATCTAGCACAAGAAACAGTTATCCTATTTCTCACTTATTCTCTAAACAAATGTACATACGTATACATACATGTGTACAATTGCAAAATCATCTCTTAAATCTCTCATCGCTGAAACGCAATGAAATTTCCCGCAATTAAAGCAACATTTAATTATATGTAATTGTTAATAAGTCGACGTTATTAAAACTCTTCCTTTTCTCTCGTTTAATTCAATATCCTCGGATCTTTCTGAACGACCACAATCCGCGATTGACACGCTTTTGTCCAACTTCCTCTTTTCTTCGTTCTCCGATCTTTCCTCTTTTCTTTCTTCTTCTTACCTTCCTGTGCAATTTCGCCTTTCCAGCTGACGCAGCGGCCACGTTCTTCAACTCGAATCCGCGCTTAGTCCTGGACATCGCCAGCCCGATTATCGAGGACACAGCGGCGACTGTTAGCAGAGCGTTGGCTGCTAGAGCATTGGGGGCTCTGACAAAAGAGGAATTACTACCCTAGTCCACATTCGCTACGTTATGCGATCCCGTAGGTAATCGTATGATACGTTTAACACGTTTCCTGTCGCGTGAGCTATCAGCACTCGATAATTCGTGTTGATTAATAACTTAATTTCAATATGCATTAGGTTGGTGTGTCGTCATCGTGTCTTGAAATTTAACATTGGCACAGTAATAATAATAATCGCCAAATTTTTGTCCTATCGTGAATTACAGCTACGACGAAAAAAAAATTTATATACTACGTGATGGAAATTCGTTTGTATTGTAACTTGTCGAATAATTTATACCCACTACTATCCATTATCTCCACTCGTATTTTATCCAGCCTTGTGAATGTTTTATAACGACACGGCATTCTGAATTATCGTAGACTTGATTAGAATTAATTTAATAATATGGAAAATCAGATCGATAGGAAACGCGTTAAAGCGAGAAGAATTTTCTTAATTCTAAGTATTTAGATAAGATGCAGTGCTGTATATTAGATACAACTTAATGTGATTAACTGTAGAATTACAATTTATCATCACTATGACTTATATTGGAAATCATTTGAATGGTTCTCGTCAAAGAGAAAGAAATGATAATTTCCATTTTCACTTGCAGTATAATTGTTGCGCATTATAAAATTGCTGGAATGGATTACTGCGTGATTTAAAAACAAAGAGCGTAATTAATCTTCGAATTGGAAAAAATTTAATTGACTGCTTGATAAATTTTTAGCACTTATACTTTTAAACATCACATTTTAAGTGACTGGATATTCTCGGAATTTGTGCTTTTAATTAGAATTTATTTTCACCATTAACCTTCGATTATCGTTTGATCGTTTGAATTCTATCCTTTGATCGGGAAGTTTTAATTCCGTTGTTATAAAATATGACAGACATAGACATAGAAAATCACTATTGTTATAAAATATAATTACATGATAAACATAGAAAATGGATAAAAATATATAAAATATATTTTTAAATATTTAATAGAATAATATAAAAGCATTTCGATCGTTCTTTAGGGTGTATATAAATTTGTGTTTTAACGTGGACGATGGATATTAAGTTTTGGATATAATTGTCAAAGCAAATTGATTTGTGATCTTTTTATACAATTTATTACTACAAATGTACAATTGTTCGTTTCACTTTATTAGAGAATAAATCCCAGTGACTGACAATAATTATTCGCCTATTTATCGTCTGCCTAACAAATTAAAGTATAATTACACAATTCTATAAAATCATAAAACCATTGTGTCGATTACGTGTCTGTTGTCTATTTCTTTTTCGATTTCTCGTTTATCGTTCGTTGCTTTTATGGTAAGCCGAATAAATGTTATAATAAATTTGAAGAAAATATTTATTATGGTATTTAACAATGTACACCCTATACATTTCAAATCCACACCTAAATATTTTTGGAAATTTCATGTACATGTTTATAGCTTTCTATACAATAATTCTTTAAGAATTTTCCAAAAATTTATTTCAAATATTTATCAAATTTTTCAACAATTTCTATGAAAAGGTTAGCCAATCTGTACTTCTCAAATCTTACATAGTAAACGAATTGGGTCATTGAAGACCAAAGAAAAATTTCATCCTCGAATGTGAAATTTCGCTAAAATGTTTTGAGACATGTAACTCGCCGAACTAAAAAATGCGCAGAAGATATCGATAAATAGTAAACCAGAATACTTGTAGATTTTTTGAAGATCTAGGAGAGTGAAAAAAATTGATTTTAGTGCATATTGATATTAAAAAAAAAGAATAAAAGTAGAGAGAGCTGTAGAAATTGTTACAAAACCACTTGAGAACCGAAATTTAAGAGACGGAAAATCGGAAATTTAATCGTCTGGAAAGAGTTCTTTGTACGTGAAGGACTTTGTGACTTTGTTGGCCACGTTTGTGAAATGTTCTGCCAACGATGTTTCCAGCTCCGGTATGATTTCGTTCAATATCAGGTCGTTATTGTTGTTTATCAACTCGTGAGTAGCAGCAGCTAATTAAAAGAGAAAACACGTGATTAACATCTCGTGAAATAAGCAACGAAATTTATAATTTTCCTCCACTTGGAAGATTTAAATTTGAATTTTTCTCAGTTCGAACAACTCCTGCTTTCAATAATTAATTGATTCGTGACGAAGCAAGGTTTATTCGTTATTACCAGGATCTAAGAGATAATTAGGATATCGAAAATTATTAATGTAACTTACTGAGAAAGAATGTCTAACGCAACAATTGGCTTACCAAGAGCATTGTCACCGCCGAACAAATTATTGAAGTGTAACTGTGCCTTGTTAATTTTGATCTTCAGCTTCATCTTCTCAAAATTAAGATAGACGTCGTTATCTCTGTGCAGTTTGCGCGCTCGTAGAACGACGTCCGATTCGTAGTCGGCTTGAATATAAAAATAAACGTATGTAGCTAATGGAATTTTCACAAAGCTGTTTAAGATTCACAGTATAGAATTTTTGCGAGGACTAATTGTTTCGTCTTGGTATTTGGAGAATATTGAAAGGATTATTAATTATTAATTTCTAAAAATTTCTTTAGAAATAGTTACTGAAGATTCCAGTGATATCTCCCTGGCCTGTCACTTTCAGCAAAAGTATCGTTGCGTCGATCTGATATTTCCCTTGGAACGTTAGCTTCTCGAAGTTGACTTTGAAGGTGAAGACCACGTTCTCTACATCCGCTTTGAAGTCACGAATTTTGAAGGTGGACGGTCCAGACACCTGTTTTTACGGTCATAAAATGTCAATTTTCCATGAATAAAATCAATCAAGCACTTGCGTTAAGTGAGGTAAACTTTCGCGTTTGAGAGGAGAAATATCCGAGAAGAGGAGTATCTTCAAACTTAGCTGAACTTTTCAAACTTTTGACACACACGACACCTTGACAATTTAATCGGTTGTGAAATGGAAAAGGTCAGCGACTAAAGAAAATTTCGTCTCTTTGACATTTAAGCTACTGAAAATAAAGGAAAGAAAGATAGAAAAACTGATTCAAACTCATCGATATTTGATTCTTTGGAAATCAAAGGAACGAAGATTCGTCTCTTTGTTATTTAAATTTTTGCAGATAAAAATAGGTGTTGATTGAAGAGAAAATTTCGAATACAAGTAACTCTTTGACACGAAGAAAGAAAGATTCCTCTTCTCAAAAATTTACGAGAATGCGTTCTACGCGAATCTAAAAAGCAATTGAATTTGAATTTCTGAAGAGACGCAGATGAATATTCATAGCAATATTCTGCGAAATGCCCACTTCTGCTTAATATGCGTCAGTGCTTTTTCAACCGGTAGTTATTAGCACAAAAAAGTCAGATGATATTGTTCGATGAGGAACTCTCTTCACTCCGCTAATTTACCTGTATGTCCGTGAGATTGAAATCAAGCCTGGCTCCGGCTGGTCCTCTGAACAGACGTATTTGTTTGAGGTTCAATGGTTCGATGGGTGGCGCGTCAAGCTCCGGTATTCCAACTGATAATTTATCACGAAGCTGTTCTATTGATCTGACGATGCATTTGTTGATATCCGGATCGCTCTTCTTGCACGGCTTTATGTAAGGCGCTGCAAGAATTGAGTAATTGCTCGAACTGGATTTGCTCGAACTGGATTAGCATTTTTAAGTTTAAAGGTAAAGTGCAAAAACCATCGTGTGGTTACATGTTCAAAGTTTATAATTTGGAGATCTTCTGAAAATATTTGAAAAGAGATGAGATTGAAGCGTGAAACTTTGAGAAACAGAATAGGGTTGAAAAGAGTTAACAATTAAGAGATCAAGAACCAGAAAAATTATAATTCAGCAAACATCCAAGCCCAGCCAAGGAATTGAAGACGTAAGAAATCAGTTACGTGGGATTGCAGAATTAAAAATCAAACATATGGAGGACTAAAAGTAACAAATAAATAACAAGAAGTTAGAGACGACGAACGTGTGTTAATTAATTAAGTTTCAACGATTTCGAATTAGAAATCAAGAAAGAGTAATTAGTAATGAGGAAACAGGAACGATATTGTTTCAGCGAAAATAATGTTATTCTAAGAATATGATCAAAATATTATTGACTTGTTATTCTGACGTAAGGTGCTTAGTTAGTGTTAATTGTTGACATTGGTATTTAATTACACAGATTCAAGAGTTATAATTACCATTACTACAAACACTTCTATTATGCTCAAAAAAAGAATTTACAATTCAAATATCCCTTTGCAATTATCATACATTACGCTATTTTCCATCAATTTTATCGTATCATTTAGTACGAAAATGTCGTATCATTCTCGCAAGAAAATGTTAATTATTATTAACAATGTGCTATTATTTTATCATTCAATCTAACATAAAAAATTAACATTCGGGACTAAATTTTAATCAAAGATCGTTTCGCACTTCGCGATATTGCTTATTATTATATATTGTTATTGATTATTATGTTTGTATTTTCCACTTGTTCCTTGAAAAATTTAACAAAGAAATGCACGTAACGAATTTTCTATCGGAAAACCGTATTTTTTTCATTTAATTTGTCGTCAATTTGTCAACAGCTCATCAAAAATCTTACATTTTATCAATGCTGGAAGAGACGAAGTTTTTATTTGCTCAGTTCGATTTAATTTGAAAACTGATTTAACTTATTTTCGGAACGAAGATGGTCAGGACGAACCAGATCTTGATCCCAAATTGAACGAGTTCAAGGACGTGAATACCGCCCTGTTTAGAGAAAAAAGAGAAAAGTCGAAAGCAGCACGCGAGGTAGCGAAACGCGTTTGAAATGCACGTGACATACTTCTGTTTTTCGCTATTGCACTTGGAATTTTGTAATCGACAATTAGTGCCAACTTCCTCCCGAGTTACATCTCGTTGGCATTAAGCAACGCGTAAAAATTAACAAAACTAGTAATAGGACAAGGACAATTCCCCTCGTTTAAGAAAATGGTACAAAATTTTTACTAAAAATTGCAAAATTTTTTTTCGATTTATAATCTTTTTCATTTCTAATTGTTTACTCTTTCATTTCTGATTTAGTCGTCTTTTTATTGTACGGAAAGACACTTACGTAAAATAGCAAAGGCTGCAGAGAACAGAATGGCTGTTAAGCTGAAAAAGAAAAAAAAAAGGAAGGAACTAATTAATTGCTGTTTTATTGTTATAATTATAATTTTAAATTATTTCTAGTAATTTTCTATTCTGAAGAGGGAGATGAAAACTAGTGTTTTATCTTTCTCAATAATAATTTCTGTTACTTTATGAGAAATTTGAATCGTATTTAAGAAAAAAATATTGAGAGAAAGAAACAGGCAACAGAAACAGAATAGATTCATATAAATAAATAATACTACATTTTTAAAAGAAACGTAACTAGGTGTATTTCGTTTTTACGTAATACCTACTAATTACCAATTATCGTACAACTAATCGTCTAACTAACTAGTTAATGAAATTTATTTACGATGGAAAAAATCTATTATAGATAAAAATTATATAGTGGCTCGTAAGTAAGTGTAAGGTCATTAAGAAACTGCGTGTCAAAATGCAGAAAATTCTTTATAAAAAAATTTAGTATAATACGCCAAGATAATATACAAAATATTTTAATAAGGGATCGTATGAAAATATATTGCAAATTCGTAAAATTAAATTACGTAATAATTGCTACGTATTTCAAAAACAATATGTTAATTTATCCAGACGTAGTTGAATAATCGATTGGAACAAAAAAAGGAAATAATTGAGAGTGATATTGCATTACTGTATTTCCAGACCGTGATTTGTGAAATTTTACGTCTTCCGCGTTTTACAACCTTGCAAATTTTCACCGTACGTTAGTGACTGACGAAACATTTTTTATACCCACATTTTTTTTTTTATTTTTTTTCATTGTAGAATTTCAATTTCACACATTGTGCGCGTTTTGACGTCTTCGCTATAATACACGTATACTTTGATACGTACGTTCTTGTGCTTTTATCGTTCCACAGAAAAATAAAATAATTATTAGCTGAATAATTAACTAAATTAACCAATTAAAAATCATGTAATTGAATAATATAACACTTCAGTTATTAATAACTATCCTTGATCTATTAAGATCCAACTTCGATCCAACTTTACAAGCATACCATTATATAATACACTTAAAGTTTGCAGTTACACAAAAAATGTTTGATCCCCAATAATATTTAATCTAATTTAAAATTTAGAAACCAATTCAAAAGAAATTTCAAACCTAATTTTGGTATAAATGGGATCAATGGTATATCTTTTGGAAGTAGATAGTGAAGCAAAATCTACAAAAAAAAAAAAAAAATAAAAAATAAAAGGCCAGAAGATAAAACTTCCAAAATGTACGTAAATTTTCCGAGTTATACTTATAAATCACGTTCATAATGAGACTCATTCTCCGATCGCATACTTCCAAAAACTTGCACTGGCACACGTTTCATTCAAAACCTTTGTTAAACGAGGAGAAGACAACACCGTCCAGCGAAGAGCACAACAAAACAAACAAAATCCTCCCCGTTAATCAATTTGAACGTGGTGATCAATTCATTTCTTGCGTTATTTTCGAATCTGCGAGGAGAAATGGAATGCGAAGGAGAAGATGAAGGACAAATTCGTCGTACCAGAGGCGAACAGGATAAGCGTACATCGCGAAATATCAGCAGGTTCTCTCTCGAGCGACTAGCCGAACTAAAGACAGGGATGATATGTAAAGCCACACACAATCTCCGATGCAAGACTGAAGGAATTGCCTTATCGCATTAAACACGTTGATCACCTCGTGCTAGTTGCCGATCATTGGTCCAGCCCCAACTAGATTGTACCACGGTGTTGACGATCTGGAGAACGGTGTTGCACAATCACGTCGCCCGTTCATCGACATTTTCACAACGAATTTTTCGATGTTCTCTAAAGTTCTGTTGTCTTTAAAGAATAGAATCGCTGCGAACGTGAACTGCCAGCTATCGATTTCAATCGGGCTCGAAGTATAATATATTGTTTAGGTGTGACTGTTCTGGATATCTATCCCCTCGCATTGGGTCGTGCCATTTTATGAAACTTTGGATTTAAGTTTGTTCAAATTCCAGCGTTGACTTGTACGATTGCTGTTCTTTCTGAGATTGAAAATTGCTCGATATCTTTGGGAAGCCAATTATATTCTGCATTCAGGAAAAGTGTTTTTTGTTTTCTTTTTTTTTTAATGAATTTCGAATTTTAGTTCTTTTCTAAACGAGAAAATATTTCGTTTAATCTGCTGCCAACTCGTATATTTTCTTTTCGTATGAATTATTTAAAATTAGGTCGTAATATTCCCCAGATGTGTCTGCGACAGA
>KQ435760.1:948568-961088 GCA_001276565.1 Melipona quadrifasciata | reverse complement strand
CGTGTAATTTTCAGCATCATCGGTTTCTGTGCTCGTAGGGCGAACGATTGCGCAACCATGGGAGCCACGTGGGGGCCTTTGAAATGCATTCAGTCGACCCGCTTTTACAGAATCACCTGGAATGTTTTTCTAGTACAGCGATAACAGTCTCAGCTGCCTCAGAAATGAATTGAATCGCAATGCATGGAAAAACTGCGCCAACTGGCCAAATAAATGGAATTGAAAAGAATTGGGAAGGATTCAAGAATCCACCTTTACCATTCAAAAACCAAAATCGAACCAGAAGCGAGGTCTCTCTCCCTTAAAAACATTTTCGAATGATTTAATTCTCTTTTTGTCAGTAATTTATCAAATCTGCCTATTAAATTCTAGGAATTAAAAGCATTTTGGAAATAATTGTAGATTAGAAGAGATAAACTTAATACTTTTGTTGGTTCTCCAATTTCAATGTCATTTTGTGATTAATTATGAGAGTTTGAACAAGATATGGTTGAAGACGAAGACAAATTGGATCCAGAAAGATGTCAGTTTTTTAAAATTAGCTGATAATTATTGAAACGAGCAGTATTGCAAAAGATTTTAAAAGAAATGGAAAACTTAAATTAAAATAGGAATTTAAAGAAAAAAAGATTTGGGAAAGAATAAACTTGAAGCACCAGTCGGAAACGCTTTGAAGATTCCCTGGCAGAGAACGGAACGAGAATCGCTCCAAGTTAGTATTATTGTTGTGACCCAGGATGACTCATGCACTCCACGCTGTAGTTGATTTTTCTCGAGTGAATCAACAAGCTAGCATCGATACATCACGCTATACGCGTGAGTTTGCTTACCCAGCACAACTGAAAACGCACGTATGCACCACTTTCTAAATATCTAATTTTCACTGCTCCAAACGATCGCTCGTAAATTCCGCGAACCGTGTTTAAAATTAAGGCAAGTTGAGAGAAACGTTTGTGTAGCGTGGCTAGTTAAGCCAAGCCTTGACCTGTCTGGGAAATCCATTTGGACTCGCGTTATAATTACTGTACACAACAGCTGTGTGACATCCGGAACCACTTCGAACAATAACTTCATTGGAAGCTTCTAAATTTCTATTTTAATCGTTGTTGTTAAATTATTACCAATTCAATTTTAAACAGTGCGAAACTGAAGAGGGAAGCTTAACGTTACTCACGCATTTGAGAAGTTTCAGTCTACAATATATGTATTTTAGATTGTCAGGAGATCATCTGACGATTATTTTAAAAACTGACTAACATTTAAAGATTAAAAAAAATTGTAACGAATTGTAATGTGTAATTTAAATATCAAGCTCACACATATTCGAGGAAAGTTTAACTAAACGCATCTATGAACATCAAACTGAAGGGAAACTGAGAACAAAGGAGATTACAAACAGCCTCTGAACACTATCATGTTAACTTGGTGCTTCAATTTCGTCATACAAAGACCGTTTCTTTCCTCGGATAAAGAACAATCAAACGATCGAGAACGAAGAGAATTGAGATGTGTATAAAACTGAAGATAGGTGGTGGATCACTTCGACAATGCACTATAAAACGATTTCGAATCGGATGCTGTCGAGTCAGATAACGTGCAGAAATTGACGGATAGACACGATATACCACCGTCGCCCGGCACGGTGTCTCGAGGGCAACTGAACACTGAACTTGATTTATGAAACAGCTGCGGAGAAGGGAGGATCCCGAGAGAAAGAAACACGTGGTGCAGTCCTCCGAGTGAAGAGGGGATATATGCAAGGCGCGCTATGGATATATGCGTTAGCCTCTCCTCCGTTAGCTGGCCAATGGAATTGTTAAGTGGATTGCGAATTGAATTTTGGCCGCGTTAATTTTAGTGGAAACGCGACCTCTCCGAGCTGCAGTTCCCCTTTTATCGGCGCGTTGACTGGTCTTTACACTTCTCGTAAATAGAATCCGTCGTGTGCTCTGCTTTTAGAAACATTAAAACCTATCTGACATTTCGAGTCGAGTCAAATGTAAAATTTGTAGAATTTCGATTTGAGGATGGAAGTTTTCTAAAGCATTCGGAGTCGTGAGTTTACAGTTGATCAGAAGGTTTCGTCTGGAACTTGCCTAAAAGAGGGAAAGAAGAATGGAAGCGGTAGAAAAATAAGATAAGAGTGAAAGCAACGGGGATTGGGAAAGGGTCAGAGAGCAGTGTCCTAAGGCGAAGGGGCATAGCCGGGCCAGAGGAAAATTTGCATTTCCTGTTCACGATGAATAATGCCGCAAGGAGAATGCCCGTAGTCGCCCGGTCGTCGAATTAATTCGATAATCTTCGAAATTTCAACGAACATTCGTTTCGAGGAAAGCCGTGTTCGCGGCCGTCAGAAAGAATTTCATCAGTTTCCATTCTTGTTATTCATTTTATTCGTCTCGTGTTCATACTTCTCTTTCCTTCTAGGGAAATTTGAAACTAATTTTTGGAAGCCAAGACACCCGTCATAAAATAGAGCTGCTATTTTCTGGGATAGCTTCAATAAAAAAAGGAAAAGGGAGATGGGAATTGCTATTCCTGCTCGTGGGAGATTGTTGTCCATAGGTACTCCTACTTTCGTGAAGTTTTTGTGGTAGTTTTACTGGACTCTCAGGTACAGAGAAACAACACGTGACCATTAACATCTGGAAAGTCCCTCTTACTTTATTCTTTAGTTAAAGTTTTATGTTCCATTTAGTTATCTTTTTTATGTATTTACAGAATTATGACTTGAAATGAGTTAACAGTTAATAAAAAGATTAATATCTGAAGGAGTTTTTAAATGATAATGATCATAACACGAGATAAATTTCTTTTTTGTTTTATCTATTTGTTAACTACCTTAGTGCGAAGATTTCAAAATCTGAGAGAAAAGAAACGTTCCTCTGTGGTCTTTCATTGTAAAGATTTTAATAAATTGTGTTTCACAATTTTTACAATGAAAAATTTATATTTCAACTTGCATAATTTCCTTTTCCAATACTTTGTTGTATAAGTAGAATAGGCTAAAGCAGCTTGGGATCAATTTTAAATATTCTACAATACATTCTCCATCAATTACGATCGAATGCAACAGCAGGAAAATGTTTGAAAATGACTCTTTGAAAACATAGACCCATAGGAGGGAAAGGTGCAAAAAGATGTCAGAAAGAAATAATGGTGCAATAGTCAACTACTCAGAAAAACGGAGCACACTTGTTTCTCAACAAAAAAACATGTCTGAGCATCTGGAGTTTCGAAAGAGGGACTAAAACGAGCTTGTGTAAAAACTGTTTACGTAGCTTGCTTGCGTGGGAGCGAGATTTTTCTTTTACTTCTTGGGAGACATCTCAAGAGATAACGATTATCTTTTGGAGTTAAAGAATAGAGGAAGTCATGCGGAAATATAAAAAATATTCAATAAATTTATTCAATATAAATAAGAAAAAAATCGTAAGAATTTACAAATCTAGCAGCTTTTAATGCGTGAAGAAAATTGTGCAAAAATAAGAGTGCAAAATGAAAATGAGTGAAAGGCTAATAATATCTTTTAATATTCTATGGTGACGGTCTTCGTTTTCAAGTACTCGTTCAAAGCTTCTTGGCCTAGATCCTTGCCAAAGCCGGACATCTTGAAGCCACCAAACGGTGCAGCCACGTCCGTCTTGTTATAAGTATTAATGAACACCGTTCCAGCTTCTATTTTCTCAGCAAATTTCAGTGCCTTGCTAATGTCCTTTGTCAAGACACCCGAAGCCAATCCATACTCCGTATTGTTAGCCCTGGCGATCATTTCATCCATGTTCTTCGAGCTAAACTTGGAGATAATCATAATCGGGCCAAAAGATTCCTCTCTGGCTATGTACATGTTGTCTGTGACGTTTGTGAAGATCGTTGGTTCGAAATACCAGCCTGGACGGTCTAATCTCTTCCCACCATAAATCAGTTGAGCTCCTTCCTTCACTCCGCGTTTCACGAAGTCCAGAAGCTTGGTCAAATGAGCTTTGTGGTTCTGCGGTCCGTGGGCTGTGCTCCTGTCCAGAGGATTTCCTATGGAGATCTTTTTAGTCTCCTCGACTACCTTCCTCACGAACTCGTCGTGAATTGTCTCCTCTACAAATAGCCGACCTATTTTCAAAACGAAGGGTGTATATATATATATATATATATATATTAATCTTTAAATTTAACGATTCTATCGTGTCTCGTCAATTGTTTTTGAATATCGTACCAGCAGCTATGCAATTTTCTCCCTTGTTGAAGAATACGCTGCTCATTCCAATCTTGACTGCGTGCTGAAGGTCAGCATCTTCAAAGATGACCAAAGGACTCTTTCCACCCAGTTCCAAGGACACTTTCTTCAGGTTGCTGTTAGCACAGGACCTCATGATGGACTGTCCAATT
This sequence comes from Melipona quadrifasciata, assembly GCA_001276565.1. NCBI lineage: Eukaryota > Metazoa > Arthropoda > Insecta > Hymenoptera > Apidae > Melipona > Melipona quadrifasciata. The sequence goes on along the minus strand of KQ435760.1, from coordinate 956,705 downwards.
TGAGTGGACCCGGTGAAGCCGAGTTTTCTGATCAAAAGATGCTCGCAAATGGCGTTTCCAGTCTCAGAACCGTTTCCTGGCACGATGTTAATCACTCCACGTGGGAAACCAGCTTTTACAGTTAGCTCTGCGAATTTCAGTGCTGTCAAGGGCGAAGCTTGAGCCGGCTTCATCACTACGGTATTGCCCGCTGCCAAGCAGGCTGCCATTTTCCAGGAGAGCATCATCAATGGATAATTCCATGGAGTGACGAGACCACAGACGCCGATCGGTTCCTTTCTAGTGAACGTCAAGTTACGATTTGGCCTGGCGTGACTTATCGGTATGGTGGAACCTTGGATCTTGTCGCACCAGCCAGCGAAATATCTCCAGGTTTCTATAGACATTCCTATGTGGGTCTTCAGAGCTAACGTGTACACTGCACCGGAGTCTATGCTCTCGATGGTGGCTAGTTCTTCCCTGTGCTCCTCCATTAGATCTGCTAATCTAAAGGAACGTTGGATATTATAAAATGATTGATAATGCATTGTAAAAGAAATACTATGAAGAAGATATGTACTTGAAAAGGAGAGCTCCACGCTCTCTGGCGCTGATCTTGCTCCATTCACCTTCTTCGAAGGCCTTCTTGGCGGCCTTGACTGCCTTGTCCACGTCATCTGCGGTGGCAGTTTCGATCGAGCAGATAACACTCTCGTCGTGAGGGTTAATAGTGTTCAAAGGCCTTCCGCTGCCGTTCACGAATTCTCCGTTTATGAATAACTGCTTAGGGAACTTCAGGTTCATGTTGTTCGCTTGCATTTCCACGGCGTTGTACTTGATCTCCTTGGCAGCGGAGACACCTCTGGCTGCAAGAACCACTGTGTTAACAAACTCGTTGAATACCGGAGCCATGAAAACGTCGATATTCTGTAGGGTCACTCCGAGATTGTCCTTAATTTCTTCTACCATCCTCACAACGTCCATACTTCCTGCTCCTGTAAGGAAAGATCAGATTGATCTATGAGATCAATTTATTATCAATGAAATTTTAATTCTTCGATATCGATTGAAATATTCTTTCATGTACCGCAGGCAAAGAAGTCAGTGTCTTCGTCAACGTCTGTCTTCAGAATGCTCTCCCAAATACGCCTCAACGTTTCTATGTTCTTTTTCTCTTCGTCAGTGAACTCAAGCACGGTACTTTCACTCTTCTGACCAAATTTGCTGGCAAGGATGGTTCTGCTATCGAACTTTATTCTCTCCACATTGACAAATTGATTGTCAACGGTGTTGATCAGCAATCCACTCTCGTGAATGATACCCACTCTGTCCTCTATAGCGACTTCGATCTGATGCTCCGGTGCCTTATCACCATTCCACAAGGTAGATCCAAACAGACGAGCTTCCTCGCCGTTGATAGTGGTCCAAGCACCTGGAGTGCTGTCCAAGGCACGAATGAAATCGTGGACTCTTTTTGCAGGCTTCGTCCAGTCTATCTTCTGGAGCTCCTTTTTGTTCAACATGGGGTCATAAGTGGCCCCCACTTCCTCCTGAGGAACCATTGGAGCGAGTCCTTTAGCCACGAGATCCACAGCTTCTGCCATGGCCTTGATGCCTTCGGGATACAGGAAGTTGTTGTATAAAGTGTCCAGAGTATCGTTGGGCTCCACCTTGCAGGACCTCTGAAGTAAGATAGGCCCCGTATCGAGACCATCGTCAGCCCAGAAGATGGAGAATCCTGCGGTATCATCTCCTTCTATCAAAGTCCTAAAGAAGTCAACAAAGTCAAGATTATCCGTAAGAAAATTGAATTACAGAGGATGATATGCAAAATTTGTTTGACGATACGTTTCACTTATCGCGAAAGAAATTATGCACAAACACGTATCACGCGTTGCGATAACGTTACGCGCGAAAACGGAGTCGAACCGGTTCTAAGGCACCGGTGAGCGCTTCGATTTGCGCTGTCGGTGTCTTGTTACGCTTCCCCCTCTCGCCTCGAGTGATAAATGAGCGGTAAATTGTGCAGAGGCCACCGAATGTTCTCTCTCATTATTTTGGGCAATTGCGTAACGCGTTATTACGATTAATTCAAAACCACTAACCAGCTGATAGCGCTAGCTCCACGGTGCCGCGGCAGTATTGACGGATGGTAGCATATGCTGCGATGGCGAGGATAATTAATCACCTCCATGGGGATGAACTGACTGCAGAATGGAAGAACGTTCAAGTCCACCTCGATTTCTTTGTACATCTCAAAGATCTCTGGCAACATCATACCTTTGCTCCTCCAAGATTTAATCTTGAAGACTGGAGTATTGTCAGCTTTTGCTGTGACAGCTGTAGGAAGAATGTTTATCATAATAGTGAATGTCGTGTCAAGTTGTCACAGTACTGGAAAGTTAATTGGCAGATTTTTTTTTATAGGTTTGTCAATTACCCCACCTAGAGGATCCTCTCGGTTTCCTTTGTCGGGAATTGTGAAAACTCCTGTGATTTGATGACCATTCTGTTTCAAGAGCTTGTAGACCTCGGCTGCGAAGGGGCTCTGGCCGATTATGGCCACTTTCAGTTGCGCCATTGCCGTCTAAATATCGAAATTTGATTTTCATTCGTTTCGTATATTTGAACGATAGATTTTGCATTACTGCTGAGACATAGCGAGATATCAAAGTGGAAGAAATTTAAGGAAGATACCGATCAATAAATCGCTATGATTACCGATTTCGCTATGGTCCGTCTCTCCTTCAGATTTTTTCCCTTCAATGAATTTAAAATACCAAGCGTTACGGTGCAATGTGCATCATATGTATACGTACCTATTTGCAACGCGTTTAATGCACTCTTCTAACTTTCACTGTACTTTCAAGCGAGCTGCAAAGAGAAGATTGAGAAGAACCGTGAGAGAAGCTGTGCAAAGGGAAACTATGCTCCAAGATAGAGAGAAACGCCTATTTCTATCTACTATGGATGTGTTGTTAAAGTTATATACAGTATATGTAATGCCCTCTACTAACACCAGAAACGTTACCAATATGCTGTTATATCAACCATTACTCTACTTTCTACGTGTTTATACGCGTTTAAATTATTCGTGTATCAAAGCATAAAGTAGTATAAACATGTAATATAATATTTACAAACTTTCAGGCGATTGGCTTACGGTATTCACGGCGTAGGAACGTATTGAGGAGAAGCGCTTCAGGAACAGCATCAGAAAATCGACGTTGATAGTTCTCCTGTTGTCCCGCTTGACATGCATTCACTTCACCAATTGCTGCTGACGGTTAGCAACACTTGCAGTTATCTGACTGAACTGTACTAAAACGTAGAACGTTTATATAAGCTGACTGTATCAGCCACTAGGGTCAAGAACTGTTCTTTAATTCGTTTTTTTATCTGTTCTCGTCTTGTTTATCATTTGGATTTTCTATTGCCCACATGGTTCTCCCAGCGTGTTCTCTCACTGTCATTGGAAATATTTTGAAATTTTATTAGCATTGCGGTGAAATCGTCACGATTATATTAGTCAGTTTTTAAAACAAATTGTAAGAATGTCTTTAGAAGCTATAAGACATTTGAACGGATATTTATTCATTATATTAGATTGTTTTTATACAACATTTTTATTTCCATTGAACAATTATTCTTATCAAATTAGTCGTTATCTGAACGCTAAAGAGAATTAGAAAGAAACATGGTACATTTGTTGATAAAATAGATCTCTTCATTTGAGTGAGAAATTTTCAATTGCAGCTAGGAATATGAATCGTCAAATATTTGCATTCCTATTTACCGTAGTCTTCACAAAACTGTAGATAAGAAATGAAATACTCCAAAAGTTGGAAATACTCCAAATTATAAAAATTCATTACCGAAAAAGATGGTGATTAATAGTCATTAGTTTAATTAATAATTATTAAGTGTTATATCATTTGTTGATGATGAATGGAATTATCAAGGAATGAATGATTGTAAAAATTTTAAAATTATTGTCAAATTCGAAATTAAGATAGTTTGATAAGTAATAATCTGATAACATACTCTTGATATATATTGGTTCATTTTTCAATTAGCATTTTCGCGGTGCAATAAATAATTCAAATTTTATATATTCGAACTATTTATTATATCAGCTACCTAAAGAAATTGCTAAGAAATCATTCTCTTCCGAAAATGATGAGAATTACTTCTAGAAAGTTTTAAAACAAATTTAGAAGTTCAATCTGGAGTAGTAACGCGTAATATCTTGAATACGTCAACATGTTGTTTTCTTCTTCTTTTTTTAACAAATTATTATCAATTACAAGTTTTAACCAGTTGAAATGGGTTCTGGTAAACCCCCTATCAATTGGTCATAGGTCAACTAATCTGCTTACACGACTGCTTTCGTACTAGTTTTAGTCGGTTTTAGGTCACGAATGTCCGGATCTTTGCCCGCGACGAATGAAAAATCTTACATTAGCCTTCGATTACAAGTTGCAACAATAATGACATTATTTCACAATAATAATGCAGATCATAATGCAACATCGTTTTAAAAATATTATACAGTCTTTTATTGTGCCTCTGATTTTGTACAAGTGATAGCCACAAATTATGTAACATTCGAAACTACACATATACATATATAGCGCATACGTAGCATATATACTACACATGATATTACTTTAACTAAAATTAAGTCAAAAAGCGACACTTTAAGTCTTTAATATCTAGGGACTTTAAATTCCGACGCACCGTCCAACACGGTCGTGGGCTTTCTTTTGTTCATAATATTCTGGATTTTCTGCCATTCTCTGTCCAATTCAGCTTTCTCGTTCTTTTCTTTATTATACTTCCTCGTTCTTCTTCCATCAGCCATTTTCACGCCATACTGGAACGCTGCTTTCGGCAAAGCTTCTTTGTTGTTCATGTACTCGCTGTACTCCTCAGGTGTATCAAAGTCCCATCTGCCGATTGGGCCCTTTTTGTTACCAAGATCCATCTTGGTATAATCTACCTCGTCGTCCGAATCGTCTATGGCGTCTTGCATTTCGTCCAGCCCTGGATAACACTCCGCATAGCCTTCTGGCTCGGCAGCTAATTTGTTAAGAAGAGCACCCTTCTTCGGAGCGTTAATATCTGAATTGGAAGGTGCAACGTTTGGTAACTGTGGTGTGTTCGCTTTATCATCTGTGTCCAAGCCAGTTTCAGTCTTGTCAAAGTAAGAACCTTTCTTTTTCTCTCTCGGCTGATTCGGATCTTTCTTGTCAATCGTCGGGACATAGTCACCAATGTCTCCGTAGATACTTTCGTCCTGTGGTCTCGGAGCAATGTCCATGTCGTTCATGTCATCAGGCCTAGACCTTCCGTCTTTGTTCTTCTTTCCTTTTTTACCATGACGGCTGCCCTGACGAAGATAGGATAAAATCTGTGCTAGTTTATTTATTACGATGTCGTTCGTTGTCAAGGTAGGAGTATTGTCAATAGTAGGCACGTCCGCCTTGCTTCTAATCAGAGTCGTTGGTATGTCTACATCCGTATTCTCGTCGTCTAATTCTATCACGTAAGCCATACGGCCAGGAGTGAATAATTCATTTCTTTCAATCTGCTTGGACTTCATGGTCATAACTGTTCTATAAACGTTGCGCCCTATCTTGGTTTTGAATTGCATTTCGTCATCCTTTTTCTCTCCCTCTTTCTTGTCCTTCTTTTCCTTTGGCTTCACTAACTTTTCCATTTCCTGTTCCTGTTCGTGTTCCTTTGCTTCTATTTCACTGCGTACCTGTTGAACAAAATACTCTTCTACATATTTTATGGATACAAAATGCTCTTTACGTAATCTACATATTTATAGAGGAATGTCTTACTTAAGAGCAGATCCTTACTTTTTGGAGGAGAGCATAGTCTAAGCCTTTCACCAAGTGAGTATGTTCCATATCACCTCCCAAGAATTTTGATTGTTGAATCATCTGCCTTCTGCGCTCAGCTGCGTCCATTCCTGACTTCAAATCAGGCGCAACCGCACGATATGCGCTAGCGCTATTCATCGGATCCTCTGCCTGATAATCTTGATTCGTGCCATCCCTGCGCTCTCTAGCTCTGTCTCTGTACTTCTCCGCCAGCTCAGCCATCTTATCCTCTTCTTGTTTTTTTAGCTTAGCGTAGAAGCTCTTTTTCTTTCTTCGCAATTCTGCACGACTACCGCCACTGACGTTTGGCGTCTGTGCAGTCTTTGCGCTGGCATCTCTAGCAGTTCCTGGTACTGAAGCAGGAGTCGCCGATGGGACAGATGCCCTTGGTGTCATCAACAGCTTCCGGAAGTCATCGTTCGTTAAACGAACGGACATTCCCATGTCTTCCTCTGTCGTTTCTGGCATCTTTGTTATTGCACACGGATGTTCTGAAATATTGAGTTTAGGTTACCAACATAAACTTAATTACCAACGTTATTTAACGCGATATGAACAAAGTTTCAGAATTATAAATCGAAGTACACGTTTTACGTACATTTAATATCGGAAATTGCACATTAGTTGGAAAGAAATTAGTATTTGTCTCGCTTAATTGTCCAGATAAATATGGGCACATAAAAACGTTACTTTCATCAACAAATGCCGCCGCGGTACTGCCACCTGGCGGAAAGCGATCGAAGTATTTTTAAACATGAATTTTAGTTCAATAATCGGAATTGTAATTTTAATTTCTGGCTCTGGCTTGTTTTTTTCTTTAGGTAATCACATATCATATTTCATAGTTTTGCAAAATTTTATTTCATTCGAAAATATACAAGCAAAATCGAAAGAAGTTGCAAGAGGACGTTGTTAATCGTTTCTAGGATTGAATTACATCGTATTCAGTATTTATGCAATTGGCATGGTGCATCGTTGCTCGTCCAAGTTCAGGATTGGCTACGTAGTATTGGAAACCGTTGATGACTCTGTTACACGCGGCTCCGTACTCTCCGTCTTTATTTATAGCAATTACAGCACCGCTGAATGTAGGATAATGCTCGGCGATTCTTCTAATTGTTGTAGTCGCAGCTTCGGTTGGAGTAGCACCACGGCGCATTTCCTCTACAAAACTAAAAAAAAAAAATATATATATATTTTTTTTTGTTATATATATATATAACAAATTGCAAAAACTACGTAATTTCATATCTTTATAAATGTAAGTAAACAAAATTTAAAATAGAGATGTCTATCTACTAAATATTGCAATTTTACTTTGAATGTTTTAGGTATTTTTGTATATTTGTACACATTGAAATTTCCTATAGAATATCTAATCAGCGATGTAAATAACCGAATGTGTTTCTTACGTTGGTAGAAAGCGCATCATGATGTCTCCGTCACCGGTTCCAGCTGCCGCGCCAACTTTTTGATCAGCGTATGCACCTGCGCCTGCTATAGGGGAATCCCCAATGCGGCCAGGAATTTTATTTTTGGCCCCGTTAGTTGATGTACCTGCTGCTATATGTCCGTTTGAATCTATAGCTACAACACCGATTGTATCGTGGTTCTCCTCGTTCACGTACGATACATGTTTCTCTATGGTATTGTCCATGGTTTTCCGTAAATGATATGGGCCGCAACTCCTTTTTGGATCCGGATCTACATTCTGGAACAATACACGTACAATTTTAGATGGACAAATTTATGATGTGAGATATATTTTCATACTTACAATTTTATTATTATTTCCTGCCTCCAAAATCTTAACACCTAAATAAAAAGCAAATTTAAATTAAAAATAAAACTTATTATATATGAGTCATTCATACTATCAGATAAATTGTGATAATTGATAAAAGAAATTAATAGTGTTGCTAACATTAATACTTTTCTCTCACGTTCTATACTGTACTCTAATTTTTCTCTTTTTATAATCCTTAATTACATATTTGAATGGATCTGATTCTTCTTCATACAGTGGATATTTTCTCTCCTCTCTCTTCCTGAATAGAAAATTATTATACATTGAGAATAATTTACCTTCCAAAAATTGGGTTGACATCTGTTTGCTTTCCAATTCAACCACATTTTCTTTGATTCTTCTGTCTGTAGGGATTCCTTTTTGAATCCCATTTCCACAGCAAAGTCTGCAGCCAGGTCTCCACCAAGTAGAGAATGCTTAGTATTTTCTAAAACCTTACGAGCAACTGAAATGGCAT